>SDVV010027900.1:0-12039 GCA_016164225.1 Gammarus roeselii | reverse complement strand
ATAAATATATATATATCGCTTACAAATATTATCGCCAATTCACATTTGACAGCCGGTTAACTCAAATAGCTTTGCTCAGCTTGATATACCTGTTGTTCTTATAATAGGGTACTCTCATGTGAGACCTGCTTACTCTTCAATAGTTAGTTGTATTATAGTTGGACGTCAGCTACCGACTCTTCTTCTCGGCAGTATTAATTGGTGCATTTAATATGTCGATGGCCAAAGTCCTCGGTCCAATAGCTATTCATTGCCTACTTATCATTTTCAAAATCAAATTTACAGATTCGTCGTCATCTTTCCTTAATTTTTTACATTGTTGTTAGAGATAGTACCCTTCTGGTCTAGATATCGGGGGATTGTCAAGGTAGCTAATCAAGTGTCCCAGTGATAGTAACTCAGTATTATTGGCGTGTCCTGTGAATATTACTCTTACTATGGGCATCATCTTTGAATATGTTTTAGTTACTCTAGTTCAATTGATGAGTTTGAGTATTATAATTTGATCTTATATTATTATTGTTTTTTATCCGATTGTGGTATATTGTTGGGAAGTAATTTTTTTGTTTGGACATTGTGATACACGTACAGATCCAATGCCGAATCTCCCAAAAGGAGGGTTACCTACAGCATGACGCATCTCTCACGTCTTTCGTGCATTCACACACACATTCCAAAACTTAACCCTGTAGCGCTAATGAGTTGGGCCTAGACCTTACAAGGTTCAGACACTTCTGGACAGGTGTGAGGTCGGAGTTCAGTGTCAGCGTAAGGCCCGACAGCTTTCCCTGGTTGACCCCTCCTGCTTCATAATTGAATGACTTCATCTCTCCCACGTCAATCCCGTTTCTCTACGAGACGCCAAGGGTGGAAAAGTAGGGCCTCTTCATAATTCATCCATTCACTATCATTCCCCACTCACGCCTATACATTGTACGCTCTCTCGCTACCTCCACACTGAAGGTTTATATACCTAAAGCTTGCTTCACGCTATCCATCTACCCTCACTTCGGTATTCATGTAGGTCTGTCCACTCCCCTTCGCTTTCTTCACACCACTTTCATCTATTTCTAATCATCTAATTCCACCATGTGTCCGAACACCTATGAACAGTCCGAACACCTATGAACAGGCGAATTTGCTCTGTCCGCCAGCATCCTCGCCATCGCAGTTCTTAATTGAACAACGTCATTATTCATCCTGTCTCACAGTGTCACTCCGAACTCGGAAACAATTCATCTCGAAATCATTCAACCTTCTCGCTTTCGTTCTCACCTCCCACATCTCAGCCCCCCTCCGTACAACGGAGTTGGAACAGTTACCCCCCTCGTACTACCCTCTTCTTTGCTTCCATACCGAATGCCCGCAGCCCATCACACTCCTCGGTGCACCCAACACTCAACTACATTCTTTCTTCTCTCTAGATTTCACCTGTTTCCACTAGGCCAGTCTTCTCCACATTAGAGTCCAGGTACTTGAATACTGCACTTCCTCTTGGAACTCTCCATTTAGGCGGACACTGATTCCGGTCGTAGTCGTCATTCATCGAACATCTTACGTGACTTTTACCCCCATTAACTCGCATCTTCCTTCTCTCGCACCCCTACTTAACTCCAAACTAGCCAACACAAACTCTCCGAATCTGCCACCAGAATATGTTGACTGTAAAATGCTGAGAATGCTATCAATAATAAGCTTTGTAAAGACATTGAAATTTGTGACTGATTAAATTTAGATGTATCTTTGTACCGTATCTTATAGCTATTTAAATCTAATTAATAATATTTTGAATGTTAGTTATATGTTGTTGAAAAAGATATAGCTATATATATTGGAGGGTTTTTGACTGGAAGTTTAAACTATATCTTCTGAGCGTCATTTTCTAATTGAGTATTAATAAATGATATTGGAAATTATCTATTTGTATTCATGAGACATTTAGCTGGAAGAATTAGTGCACAAAATATATATAGAAATAAGCAGCAAGTGAAATAAATTTTATAGTTTTTTTAGCATATGCCGAAGACTAAAATATTTTTATATTAATAATTGTAGACGAGTAGGATATTCAGTGTTACATCTCCATTGTTGGAAGTAAGTCTGAGGTGATGGCGCGATTCTCTTCTCGATTACACATCTATATAGTTTTTATTTTTGGATGTTTTTTGTGACGTCTCATTCAGTAATCAGTCAATGACTGGCTTACACATTGGAATAAGATCGTCTTGTGCTATCGTGGATTAGCTATCATTCTTGTGAAGTTAGTCTAGACGGCATATTTTAGGGGGGGTGGAGAATTTGTTATGAACTCTTGCTATTGTTATGCAGTATAGCTAACCCATTCCACAAATATAGACCTAAGCTTGTTGCTATTGCATCGTCCCGGATTCCACCTACGACGGGGGAAACTGCAGCCAGCGCACCGCTGGAAACCCCCGCCAGCAACCAACATCAGCATGAAATGCGAGTTGAGTGACCGGCATAGGGGCGTGGTATTGACATTGCTAATCAAAACTAATACTCCGCTGGAAGCTATGCGGACTTTGAAATTTAAAATATTAGTGCCTCTACACTTTGACTAGAAAAAGTTGGGCAAGAATCATTGTTCAGTTCTATCATTATTGTTGATACGCTATGCTAGAGAAGGATGAAAATCGGTGAGAAATATCAAAGTTTAATTTCTATAACTTTAGCCTGACTTGATTGCTTGTGTAGTGATGCATTTGTATGATAAGTCGTTGAGATTGAAGTGATTTTGCATGATCATTTGCATGCTTAACTTCTAAGAAATATTAGGACATTTTCTGAGGTATTGTTCACCCAGGTAACACATTAAATATTCTCTATCATAACTACCGTCTATATAAGCTGCCTGCCGTTTTGCTTTTGATAGTCTCTCTACCGCCCTCACGGTGTCTTTACTTATGAGCATATGGCTGAAGTGATACGACTTCTACTGTGATATGGCCATCGCTACAACATTTTGTGGTCTGCACTGCCCCTTGTTTGCTAAGGAGACGAGTTGGGATGCAGTGAGCATTACCTAACGCCTGTTGTGTTCGAGATTGCATGCCCTGATTTTCATGCACATTCTTTTCTCCTGTTTTACTGCATGCTGTTTGTTTATCTAGTTTTAGCTTATTTTTTACCGCACCTGATCTCTGCATTTATTATTAAACTCTGCTTAGTTTTCCATGTGGATTGCATTGAATTAAACCCACTTTCTTCGAAGCTGCCCTGTTCCCTTGACATGAACAAGTAAAGCTTCAGCTTGTTCCAAACCCATATCATTTTTTTTTCTCATGAGGTAGCTATCTTGTTCTTAGGTCAATTTATCACAGCGAGTTTAGGCACTCTCATGAAGGTCGCCATTTCGTTACAATGTAACCTAGACATCCTAAATACATCCATACTAATTAATAAGACATTTTATCTATTGATTTTATGGCAAGAGTTATACCAACTCTGTCTCTTGGGCGAGGTAGTCTTTGTTTTGTATTACCGTATTAGATTGAATTTTTGCGTTCTCAGATTCAGTTTTTATGAGGACGAACATCACTACTTCCTTGGGATTAAAACTCAAGTCCCTGTCCCTTCTTGTTATATTCATATATCAAAATTGCTAACAATTCTCATTATCAAAATGGTTTAAGGCCCTGCCCATAGACACCTTACCTACGAAATGCCGAGTCAAGCTTCTGCTGGCATTAACTAAGTTGAATTTTTATTTATCAAAGAATTCCATTTTATATATGTTTAAACTCAATTTGGTATTTGGTACATATTTTATTGATCTATGTAATGATGACTGAAGGAAGTGAATATAAGAATGCCTGTGCTGTTTATATGTCTTTTTCCTACTGTCTTCCGTTTGTCAAGTGATGGTTTCTTTTTCTTTCTCACGCTTCCATCCTATGCTTCACTGCTGCTGCATTTATTATGTACCATTGCATCTGGTAACTTGCCATTTGTTCTACTTACTGTGAAGTATCTCTAGTATCAGAATGTTGCATCATACCAACTTACCGCACCCAAGAACGACAACAAGCTAATTCCTGACAGAAATGCGACTGTCTGCAACTTTTTTTTTAATTTGGTTGGCCATTCCTTCATAATAAGTACGCTGGTCAGATGACAATGGTGCTCTCTATTGGTCAAATTTGAAATAACCAGCGAGTTCTCAAAGAGGACGTAATGCTCTAGTGGAGGATTAACTACCGCCATGGTTTCTGGTTGTCTCTTGTCGTCGGCACACGATCGGAAACGTTCGAAAATACAGGAGAGGTACTGCTCTCCTGAGTATGTGGTCATATATTTATCAAAATGAAATATATGACCTCATCAAGCTTGATTTCTTTTTTAATTCTTCCAAGTTGAAGTTGGTAAGGAAATTACTCAAATTTGTGGATGTGGCGTTTTTGTACTATATTATTTTGCCCTGTGTAGAATAATTTTCTTTGATTTAATTCTGGATTTGTGACGGATGGAACCACAAGGCAAGTTTTTTTGTATTATGAAGTTAACCAGCTTTATGGATGTTTAATAATACTTTTGTTGATTGAAGCTCTTACGTAGCACCCTCTTTTTTGAATACTGATGATATGATAAAAATTCTCCCCAGGACTTGAAAGCATTAACTTGGCGCGATAATCATCTGTACGAATGGCAGTTTGTTTCCTTGACTCAATATTTGACGGTCACAATGATGGCTTATATCGAACTGTTGCATTTATTCCCTTGTGGTACTGGAGCACAACCTATTATGTTCGATAGCTAGTTGCAACACTGCACTAAGAAGGTTGTACAGTGCCGCTACAGCATCAACTGCTCTTCTTCTAGTGGCTGTGAAATTTGCTATAATGATTGAAACCCCATCTATTTCAGTCTATGAGTCTTTTCAATCAGAGCTTCCGAACTATGAACACAGTTCTCCGTTACACAGGCCCCTGCTTGAAATATGTTCCGCTATGCCACCTTCTAATTATGTAGCTACTAATCTGCTAGACAATACGAACTTAATCGCAATACATACGCTTCTCTACATACCAACGTTAATGTAATAAGTACCTAATTTCTATTATGAGCCTTATTAGTGTTTTGTAGTGTGTGCTTAATATTATGATTAGTATTGGCTTTAGTTCTTTTAGAAGTAGTAGCCATCAACTAGATATTTGATGAGTAGCTCACCACTTTGTTTTCATTATTTGTATTGTGTAGCTACTACTTCATTTGTTTACAGTCTGTGCGTCTTGTCTCGCTTATCTATACTGGTGGTTACTTCTAACTATTACAATATAATCCGCTAACTATTACAATGATAGTTTTGCAAATGGATTAGAACTTCATACCCCTTTATGAAATTATTTATTTCAAGCTCATCGCTCTATTTACAAAGAGTTGAATTCATTTAGACAATCACCCAGTCGTTTCTGTCGAAACGTCAAGAAACTATTAATCACCCATTGGGCAGAGGTCTGAAATATTGTTCTAATCCCCCCAACAAAGAGCATCATTTCTGATTACTGTTTGTTGCATTTTTATCCATTCGTACGATATGCTTTCATTATATTACCTCGATGAGGACTTCCTCATTTGCAGTGAATGTGAATAGAGGGTATGGCCCTCGCTTGAGTTTTCTTGTTTTAGTCACTATACGTCTAAAGAATCCGACTACCTAATTCTTGATGATGACTTTCTAAAGGTTGATAATTCAATTTTTTCAAGCAGATAATACCAGAAGTGTTGATGCTTCGTTAATTAACCACTCTTTGCAGGAAAGAAGTTATTGGTTGTTGAATCCTGTATTGCATTAGGACTAGATTGCTGATTAATTCAATTAGGGGCTCTCCCTCTTTCGGTATCAGATAGGTTGCTCAGGTTGCACGGAGTCACGGATCATCCGAGAGGGGAACACCTTGATTTCTTTTCAAACTCCCCTCTTCTTCACCCTTTACTATCTCTCCTTTTCTCCTCTATCCTGAATGTACCTTACTCTTTCTTTAGTTATTTGTATCTTGGGTTTAGTTTACGTTTACTTTCTCTTATCATACTCTCCATCATACTTTTCCTTATCAAACTCTCCCCCCTCTATTGACTACTTTCCCAATAGTCGTTGCACACCGGCTCTCAGTTTTCTCCTTTTGGGTGCAACCTTTTCTACGATTCTTCTCTGTTTTCTATCTTTCTTTGCTTGCTATCCTCATAAGTGAAGTTTCATTCACTGAGTGTAGATCTCATGCATGGGATCACCACCTCTCCTACAGCAGATGTTGGGGCGCATTGCTTCCGGTACCTTGAGGACGAATGCGAATCCTTGGCGCTGTGGGCCGGGTGAGTTGAATGCTCCTTGCTGTGGCCTCAGCATCTTTGGAGTTCCTGTCATGGCAATTGACTTGACCATTATCAATCTGATCTTATGTAAAATTTGTCTATTGGTTCCACGTTCGGCACAAGAAGGACGATGACTCCGACGCGCTAGAACGCTTCATCATTCTAATCAAATCATGACTCGAATTCATGATGTGTGATTTAACTAAAACAGGAAAATTATTGACAGTTAATGTACAAGAAGGACTTACTGGATATTAAAAACTTCTAATATTAGGGCTGTATGCCAATAATGTCACCCAATCCCCGACAGTCTTGACGATTGCAGTGTTTCATGTGCCAAATGCTTGTTTGTGTTGGAAGTCTGCTGCCGAAGCCCACCCCGGCTGGCGGACTCAGTTCGCGCGTTAGTTTGTGTCGTAGTTTAGCTTTCTAACTTAATGCAAATGCCAGCCATGGGGTGCAAAGGGCATACCCCGACCGAATATTGTGAAGAAAAGTGAACCAAACAATTGGAGCCTGGGATTGCATCAGCTCGGGAGTGGCTTAACTGGGAAAGAAGCTGAGTAAATATTTGCTGGAGTCGAATATGTTTAAATTCAAAGCATTTATTGTTGGGTTGAATAATTTCTGAATGGAATAAATTATGCTCATAAAGAAATACTTCCATTGACCGAAGAAACTGTGAATTAATGTTTGTTTCATCCTTATTGAATCTTTATAATTATTATTCCTGATTAACGATTCGCGACCATTTCTTGACCTTTTAATCTTCTTGTTGTTTTTATGCTTCAATTTCATTTTTTTCTGCATAGATCTGTCAGTATCTGGCTTCAATGAATTTTTTCCTGAAACTCGGCATTGCGTTTCGGCATTAGGTTGCAGTAGGTGCAGAGCCGTTGGTCAACCAACATTCCTCCTCTATTGCAATTTATGTTGGAAAGTTTTGAACTATGTTTCAATAGTTTCCTTAGCATTTTAGCTTGGCAGAATAACTTTCATGATTGCTGCTTGTTTTCATAACAAAATCCGAAAGTATTACCATTGATGACATTCAATCTCAATAAGTTTTTTTAATGGTGTGAGCGTATGAGGGTGTGAGGTGCGCCTTGCCGTCGGCCACCCCATGTTCTGGGGGATGCGGCCTAGTGTCTGTATCTGTATGAACTTCTCGTAGATGATATGAGGAATACGCACGAAAAAATAACGAGTTATATATTTAAAGTAAGGCCCATCCAATGTTTCTGCGCTACTATCCCCCTAAAATCACTGCTACTGTTAACGCTCGGCTGTGACGTGTTGTTTTATTTCTATTTCATTATGGCCCATAGCTTTCTCATGAGGTTGAGTGAGGTCGGCTGATGACCATTTAGTTTCTTTGTGACAGAGGTCAGAGAAAGAGTCTATTTTTTAGTTGGTATATTTTCTGTGTGAAATAGCATTGTTCTAACGTGTTGTCTCTTTGAATGAGCGCATACGTTGCTTCATCATCCACCTTCTATTAAGCAATTTTTGTCTTGCGTGACAAACGCGAAGGAAAACGTGTGTTATTAAGTCGCAAAATATTTGTTTTCTGATCACTTTATTTCTCATGTTATCTTATAACCCACTTTTATAATAGTTTCTATGTATTATTTACGTGTTTTCTAATCAATATAAATATAGATCCATAAGCAGGCATGGGCGTTTAAGATGCGTTTTGTAAACACATCCATTACACTTGGCTACATGCGTATTTTTTTTACTACACTGACGGTGCTTGAAACCCTTGTCATGCGAATCAAACCTCTGTGGGGCCAGGCACTTCCAAAATCAACTCCAATCCTGTATCATTGATGCATACTCCAATCCTGTATCAGTGATGTATACTTCAATCCGGAATCAGTGATGTATACTCCAATCCCTTATCAGTGATCCATACTCCAATCTGGAATCAGATATATATATGCACTCCAATCCTGTATCCGTGATGCATACTCCAATCCTGTATCAATGATGTATACTCCATTCCTGTATCAATGATGTATACTCCAATCCTCTATCAATGATGTATACTCCAATCCTGTATCAGCTGCCCATACTGAAAACACCGCTTTTTATGTAAAATGAAACTGCTCGCTTCGCTCAGCATCATGCCGACCCATGGAACCCTCAATAGTGCGGCATCCACACCGGCGAGAACAGGTCAAAAGTGAAAAGTGTTTGCCTGACGATCCACTCCAAAGATGGATGAAATGATACTGGCACGTTAAAAATAAAGAGTCATTAGCTGCATGACTAAAGCGGTTTCACGATAAGAGGTCCGAGGTACGATGTTTTGGTTTCCTTCAGCGTACGCCAGCCACTGATGGTGCCTTAGAGAGGTCCGGCACAGGTACGTCATGGCGGGAAATTGATGCGTTTTTTTTAGCAGCAGCTATTCCAACGCGCGTCTAGTTCCCTGGCTTGTATTCCAAGTTGAAAGCATTTATTAAGCGTTGTTTTTAAGCCAAGCTTGTGATGATATTGACGAAGGTGACCCTCTTAACTTTCCAGCATGCTTTTATTAGTCATTAAGTTACACAAGTTGTGTTGTGCATGTCGCTGTTATTATTATTAATGCTGCTGCTACTAATAGTACTACTGTTGTTGTTTACTACTAGTTTATACCATATAAATGGTTTGCGTCTATAACTCTAGATCATCTGGGATCTCCTACCTGTCCTAGGCTTGGGATGTTTGGCATCACGGCTCCTAATTAGAAGTTATCGTAATATTTCAACTTTGAACTTATTAACTTGGAGTGCATTTTGTAAGACTAACGAAGAAAAGCTATTCAGGATGATGCATGGGAAAAATGAAGCTATTACGAAGACAATCACAAGGTTTAAACATTGCATATCCAAATATATCAAGACATTTACTCGGTTTAATTTAACGAAAATATTTTGTTAGATGCAAAATTTACCATCAATACAAAATGACCCGGTTTTATTAAAACAATGAAAATTCTGTGTTTGAATTATTTTCTAATTATTATGATATGCAGTCTATTTATTATATTCTGCTAGTAGTCAGCGTTATGGGCACGATGGTGAACATTAATCCAACATTTTTAGAACATGAATGAAAACAAAATAATTGAAAGCAGAATCCATGGACGACCTTTTTGCATTCACTGTCCGTTGCCTCTGCGCATAGACTCCGTTCAGGTTGCCCATCGCAAGAATTGTGTCGGCCAAATTTGTGGCGACAAGAGTTGTGTCGAAAGAATAGTGTCGGCTAGGTACCTGAATTCATTTTAAAAGTACCGGGACTAAATGTATTGGACCTTATTTCTTCACACGGTCGACCACAAAGTTGACTGTGAGTGAATATTTCAACGGCCTGTGTTGTTGAAGTCCCGTACATGACCAGCTAGAAAGAAGGGAGGGGGGAAAGGAGGGTGTTTGCATGTTATAATACAATAGGAAAGTAATTTCAGTACATGAAGAGTGAAAACTAGGACAGCATTGGAATCCCAGTAGGAATACCATTGTTGAGCAGATGCTGTTACTGTAAGTCTTTTTTTGTATTCTTCTAATTGTTGAGATGCGGTGCTGGTAGGTCAATCCAATCTAATTCTTGGGACGTAGCAATGTGAAGTTTGTTTCAATATTAATTGAAGAAGAGGTTAGGCTTAAAAAAAAATTCCCTTTGGAGTAGTTGTCTTTTTCATTGGTTTTTGACTCCAGTTACTGACCGAGCAAAGTCCATACATTTGTAATATGGTATCATAAATAGGTTTTATAAGCACTTCTTTAGTGGTTCTTAAATGAAGAAGTTTGTGCTTTAATAGTTTAATTGTTTCATTAATATTGCCAATTTTCAACAGGGTAATAAACTAGAATCCTTTCGACTGTTTTCCTGTCTCAACGAATACATGCTACTGGTGTAATTAAGTCTGAGAAAAGTAACAGTTTTAAATGTAATTAGCTTGAAGAAATGCTATCCGCGTTTGCAGCTTTATTTACATTTTTGTATCTGAATTGTTGATGCAACGATGGGCCGTTACAGTATCGAAAGAATATTCATCAAGGGTTAATGATGAATATTCGTTAGTGGCAACAATGGTGGGCCGGTAACAGAAGCGAAAAAAAATATTCTGTGTAGGTTAATGATTATTCTTGAGGGGTTAATGAGCCGGTACAGTAGTGAAGGAATATTTGTTAGTGGTTAATATTCGACCCAAAATAATGATTTGTCAGCGTGTAATCCAACAACTTGATATCCCCAACGAGCTACACCAAGACGAGCGGGCGTGGAGTCTGAATTAGTCAGATTTGCTGCTCCCTCTAATGATGGGCCTGCTGTAGTTCGCTTATCTATTATATTAGGAATGTGTGTTCTCGAACTATGTCTGGAAACTGCTGCCAAATGAATAAAAAGTATCTTACCCGCAGATGTGAGCAAATGATTCTTATTGCTGCGAGCTGGTGTTTTAATTTAATAAAGCGGGTATTGCTGCCAGCTGGCGTTTTGATTTAATACCGCAGGTATTGCTGCCAGCTGGCGTTTTGATTTAATACCGCAGGTATTGCTGCCAGCTGGTGAGCGAACCTGAATCCTACTAAAAAACTTGAAATTTAGGGTTAAGCAAGAACCAGCTTGTCTTGGTGTAGTTTAATGTCTTTGTTAATATGAAGTTTTGTCATGGTAGTACAAGTGAACAATGCTTCTTAATGAAGTTTTCTTATCAAATTTTAGTAGGTTCTAATCTGTAGCGAAGAATGATCATACAACTTCTTATTAATTTTTTATAGGTAAAATATTTCTTCTACTTTACTTATGCTAGTGGCAGCTTCATAGTCTATTGGTAAATTGTACACGTTTATTAAAATATACGCGACGAAATTCACACAGACATGTTTTAATGTCACAGATTTAGCATTTCAATTAGTCGTGGTGTGTATATTATGTATTATTATTTTTTGTTATCACAACTCAAGACGTTTTTTAGAAGGTTACATCTGCACTTGAACTGTTGCGACAAAGGTGATGAAACAATCAAGTCCTCAGCACCGAGCCTTTTGTGTTACCGAGTGGATGCGCCCTACGGGGGAGCCACTTATGACTCACGTTGAGGCTTCGGTGGAAATGAGGCTGAAATCGAATCAAAACCGAGTGGCCACCTACTGCAGGGGTGCAACGCGCTGGCGGCATCTTGACCAGTTTTCTTGAACCACCCTTTCACGCTGCTGAGTCTACACGCTAACAGTCACCCTTTCACGCTGCAGAGTCTACGCGCTAACAATCACCCTTGCACGCTGCAGAGTCTACGCGCTTACAGTCACCCTTTCACGCTGCAGAGTCTACGCGCTAACAATCACCCTTTCACGCTGCAGAGTCTACGCGCTAACAATCACCCTTTCACGCTGCTGAGTCTACACGCTAACAGTCACCCTTTCACGCTGCTGAGTCTACGCGCTAACAATCACCCTTTCACGCTGCAAAGTCTACGCGCTAACAGTCACCCTTTCACGCTGCTGAGTCTACACGCTAACAGTCACCCTTTCACGCTGCAGAGTCTACGCGCTAACAATCACCCTTGCACGCTGCAGAGTCTACGCGCTTACAGTCACCCTTTCACGCTGCAGAGTCTACGCGCTAACAATCACCCTTTCACGCTGCAGAGTCTACGCGCTAACAATCACCCTTTCACGCTGCTGAGTCTACACGCTAACAGTCACCCTT
>SDVV010027899.1:0-12039 GCA_016164225.1 Gammarus roeselii | reverse complement strand
ATATATTATATATTGAATACCTTCATATCGATTGCTAATTTTTGAAAACAATTCTAAATGTTATTCGCGTCCTACGGGGGAGCCTATTATGACTCACGTTGAGGCTCCGGTGGAAAATAGGATCAAATCAAAATAAATCTAAATGTTATCTTAGTTCGAGCTCAGACTTATTATTTTGCTCCAATCAATTTGGAAAAGAATGACTTTAAGTATGCAATCATTCGTTGAACAGGAGTGGCAAATTTTATTTCTACAAATGGAACGGGTTTTCAGAGCTATCATGAAACATCTGCTTGGCTTTTTCAAAAAAATTGCCACTTCATCCAGTGCTGATTGCTCAGGGGATAACACGGTAGGTGTTGTGGAATTCCGAAAGGAATCAATTAGCTACCCTTATATTTAATGAAATTCAGTACATAGTTCAGTTTCCTATCGGTTAGATTCCATCTGAGCAATTTGTCTTTACCTTTGATGAATCTTCTAACCGGCTTACACTTCATCCAGTGCTGATTGCTCAGGGGATAACACGGTAGGTGTTGTAAAATTCCAAAAGGAATCAATTAGCTACCCTTATATTTAATGAAATTCAGTACATAGTTCAGTTTCCTATCGGTTATATTCCATCTGAGCAATTTGTCTTTACCTTTGATGAATCTTCTAACCGGCTTACATGCTAAACCACGGTAGCACTGCTAGGTACCAAGTGACGTCACAGCCAGTGGTTGGCGAGTGAAGCTGAGCGGGAAGATGCAACAAACGGCGAGCGGGGCAACCTGTCTAGTCTATAAATCTTGGCCAGAATAACGCCCGTGAGCCGATGTATACTGCACAGACTGGCGTACGCATGGGACGAGACACCCACGGGCAGATGGATACTGATTGCACTGACAGGTGCACATGAGGTCAAAACACCCGCTGACTGATAATTCCGTACCGAAAGTATATCATATTAAGAAATCATTTACCAATACAAAAATAAATCATGAATTATGTTGCGTTTTCCATAATTGTGAAAAAAATGTCATTTAGTATTTACAACATTGCAAACATAATGCATGTGAACTGTGATAAAATTTTCGCAGTTACACTTATTCTTGATATTAAACTCATGGACCGTTTTGGTATGTGGTATTGATTTTTTTTCGAATTGATTAACTGTTGGAATATCCCCCCTTTGGTTTTAAGTAACAAAATTCAAAGCCATGTAGGAAATCTACTTCAAGTTTGATTATTGGTCGAAATAGTCATTTTTTCTACTCGTATACACGCTCATTCTCCCATTCGTCATGCTTATTTCAAATGAGCATTTGAGATTGTTCTGGTTTACAGCAATCCAAATAAATTATGATATTATGACTCGATCATTTGTGCATATACTTATTCCTCTAATAGTCATACAAAGTATTTTTAATAATTCAATTGAAGTACATTTTTTTATTTGCTATAATAGTTTCATGTTGTTTCCAATCACATGCATTTGAACAGCACTATTTTTGTCGGTACAAAAACATCTTACCTATTGAGGATAGTATTACAATCGAAGATTTGAATGAAGACAACATGATTTCCCAATAATACTTACCATTGGTAACGTACATGATGCTCGGAGAAACGTTTCGAGAAATTAAAGGTATCAAGCTGAAACGAAACGGATAGAGAGTTATGCCGAATCTCTTATTTTTCATTCGATCTAATAAAAAGCTACTTTTTATCAACCACGATTTGCATGGAAACTGTATATCTTATAGGCTACATCTAGCAGCCCCGTTGGTTCGAATCGTTCGCTACATGCGATCGTATAATGTCATCGATAGGCTACCAATCATTGCTCGTTACTAATCTTCAACAATTGTTAATTATTGAAAATGAATCATTACTCGCTTTGGCTACCATTCATCGCACGACGGTACACTTCAACTATTGCTCGTTACTGGGAAACAATCTTTGCTCGCTCCTGGCTTTCGATACTTGTACCTAACTGGCAATCAATCATTGAACGTTTTTTATATTCAATCGAGACTCACTTCTGTCCTCTCGATCACTGCATCACTGTCAAGATTCCATTTGAAGCCCCCCTCCTTTGCTTAATTCGTCTAATGCAGGTATTGCATGTGGTCTGGCCAGTCGAATGGAAAGTGCAGAGTGGACATGATATTCTGTTGGAGCTATCTGAAGTCGGCGGTTCAATTTTGTTGGCAATGAAATGAAGACATTGCT
Source organism: Gammarus roeselii (assembly GCA_016164225.1). Lineage (NCBI taxonomy): Eukaryota > Metazoa > Arthropoda > Malacostraca > Amphipoda > Gammaridae > Gammarus > Gammarus roeselii. The sequence continues at coordinate 9,822 of SDVV010027899.1, read as the reverse complement.
TGCGTATATCCTTAGTAGTGCCGTTTAAGATATAGTAAAATAACTCTTCTTTACGATATGTTTCACAAAAGTTAACTTCAAGTCAATCAGAAACTTCTTCGACTGGAGGCATAATGAAGTTACGTCGATTAATTAATATCACATAAGAGTGTCTCAGTATCTGGACTTGTTCGGAAGAAAAAACGGGAATAAATTATTCATGTGAAAGAAAATAAGAATTCTATTCATATTTTCTTCCTATTTGATACTATACCTGAATGCGACGGAGTGTCATCAAGGATTTAGGGCTGACCATCTATTGTAATGATGTACAGTAGCGGAAGACAATTCGTTTATGGATTGTCTGTATCCGAAAAAACAAACTAGACTTTTCTCACATGGAATTTGCTTCCATTATGAAGTTTCTTGAGCTACTCTATCTGGTCAACGGTTCTTGATGGATATTATCAATTGAATTCCCGAAGAGCTGAAATATCGAGTGGAAAATTATAATTGAAGATTTTTTTCATTTCTCAATCTTTAACGAAATTTCTCTCGCTACGGTACATATGAAACGTTTATTTGTATTTTTTATTTGCGTTTGTGTCATTTCCAATGTAGATCCTGGTGACCCAAAGCAGATGTTCACAATCTCAAAATGAAACTTTAGCTGTTTTCTTATTGTGGACTGGATTTACATTTTCTCGAATATTAAATCGAGTTGCAAGCGATGATTTCCAAAATTATTCACGAATAATGGCTTACGACGTTACACTGATATTATTTGAATGCTGCTTGAAACGTAAAATTCTACCCGAAAAGTACCGGTTACACGGATGATTTTTTTAAACAAATTAACCAGAAATAAATCAGGTTATATACATTTCAATGTTGGTTTTCACGTCCAAAAGTAGAATACCCGCCCATGCATATGTCTGCACAATTGTTTCAAAAAGAATTTGCCAATCTTAATGCGACAGTGAACATGCAAAGTCTTCTATAAAATATTATATATAATTAGCAATCATTCGAAATCTGAAAAATTGAGGTTGACAAATCCGATTACTAGAGTACGAGTAGTCTACCGTGGTTCTTTTTACTACGACCTGAAGATGGAATTGATCTTGTGTAAATAAATTGGAATTTGATTCCATCTTTCAGTTGCAGAAAAACGACATAAGAAGTGCCTCCACTATCGAGGAGAAACTAGAAATATTAGTCTGAAAAACATTATACTCTCGCCTCCCAGTCGCCACAGCCACAAGCGATCGGTCCATTGGGAACAGAGAGTATCAAATACAACTGTTTGGTGACCCGTGGAGCTTCAAATATTCAAGGGTTTCACTGCTCGTTTCATCAGAAACAAATAAGAGATCCAATACGTTGAGATACGTTGAGATCCAATACGTTGATGCATCTCTTGGCCGGTGTGTATAGTTTGACTCCCGTGTTCGACGAAGCTGTTAGTCATTTCCATTTATGGGATCTTTTTTTTATGTTTAGCCTTGCATTCAATAAGTTGTCCGTAAACAGAAATTCAAATCAAAGTAAGCATTTGACGAAGGAAAAAAATGTTGATTACAATTTACGTGATTTGATCCCCCATAAAAGGAGCTCAATCTAGCTTGAAATACTCAGGTGGCTGAGGAGCTTAGACAAGATTTTTTTTAGCTGAATTAGGTTTCATTAAATCGTTCACATCCCACATGAAATACACTCAATCATAGCTGGGTTAAGAAGAGTTGAGTACACATCTTCGCGTAGAGCAAACCCAGGCTCATGATTCGTAATCCTCATGCTGGCATATCCTTTTTCTGTTCACCACACCGCGCAACGCTTACCAATGCAGAATTTATTCCTTGTGCCTAGCCTGGGACCTGCATAGCCTCCGATTATTTCCGTCCCATTACTTACTTTTCACTCGAGAACTTTATGGATTAGACGTGACACTGAATGGTTTTTGTTTCCGATTATTTATTTGAAGTTAGTCAACTGAGTTATGCCAATGGGTTGGTGTAAGAAGATGCAGTTATGAATTGAATATTTTAATCAACAATAATGAGTTAGATGTGGTAATCTCAAATTCATCTAATGAATTATGCAGAACTAAATTTTGACCGCTCAGAAAGATTCAATTTGCAATTGAAATCTAAAAATATAACGTTGTTAATCGTTTGACCGGTGAAATTAGATATAAACGGAAACAAAAGAAATGGACAAAACCAACAGCCGAACCGGTTAATTAAAGGCAATTTAACCTAAGCAGGTTAATAGAGGGTATTCAACCTAGCAGCTGGTCTATTGCATCATTCGGTTCAAGACCCCGTGAAATGACCGCAGTCTGTAACTGTTCAGAATTAGGCCCGTAATCCTGCAACAGGTACAACCTCAACTGTGAATTAGATTGTCTTTGGAAAAAAAATTCTACACCGTTGTAAGATTTTGCATCCTATTGTTGCTAAGTGCGCTGAAGATCAAACGAGGCAGTATATCAATCAAACTTATTATCATCACGAGAACTTTTATGAATCTCAGAATTGGTAAAAATAGAAGATAACTCATACGGTTCCGAAATACTTCACAAATATTGCGTTTCCCCTCCTGAATCGAGGTTGGGCAATCGCAAGCCCAAATCATGACATCGTAAGATATGGTTACTAGGCAACCAACCCACCATGTAATAAATCGGGGATTTATTACAGCTTCAACGAGGGCAATTATGTCCAGCGCTAAATTATTGCGTTCTGGATGTGCTGCAATTAAATCCGGCCATCAAGCTTCGGCAACCTTCCAACTGTCACTGATATTATTACTACAACGGCGGTCCAAACTGAGACAAATCACTCGCGTTTTGTTGGCCGATTATTAATAAAAAATAACGAAACTAATAATAATACTTTTTCTGACATAAAACATGTTTGTAACAGTAACCTGAAGTAGGTTTACATCATTATTTTAACCATGAGTAAGCAAAGAACACAGGGAAAAAATAAGGAAAGATTCCCTGAAGGATGAGTGAGATCAGGATTTATCGGTTCAAACTGACTTCGAATGACTCAACAGGTAGCATGTTTATCAAATATTCACAAATTTCGGTCACGTCATTAAGGGGAAAAATTGTTTGTATAATCTCAGCCTTTCTTTTGACATAGAGTTGGGTCTACGGACTTTCTGAAGAAGTCAGCGTCCTACTTCAACGGTCGCAAGGAGTCGATCCTTGCCTATTCCACAAAACAAAATGAATTTTCACTGGTCCGAGTGTTTAACCAGTTGAGCAGCAACACTGAAATACGCAGACTCAAAAAAACTACACAACGGCCGTGGAGGCCCAGCTGCGTTTCACTACCTCTCCGTTCATCATCATCCCTTTCTCCAACACATCTATTTCACATCACGCTTTCGTCTCAACCCAATTCACCTCAGTATAGACAAACCCATACTGAAGTGAGCGCAGGCGGAGGAGGTTCGGCCGCTGCACATGCATTCCGAAGTGCATTGCTGATTATCTTACACTCTCGTGACGATTCACCTCCTTGTGGAGACGTTTGCTCTGACGTCTATGGTACTCTGATGATGAATTTCTATCTAAGCCTGCAGAATAAAGACGTACATCCGTAATATCAAGTGTTGCCTCGGTCGGAAACTTGTCGTTAGTTTTCATTGAATTGATTTTTGTGAGAAGCACTCCCAATGTAACATTATTTAATTAGGAGAACAATCCTGTTATATCATATTAAGACTAATATATATTCGTCCGTTATTGTCGCTTGCAGCGACAAATGAATCGATTTGTGAAAAAAGACTAAAGGAGTTTTGCAACCACTGAAATTTTACTGGAATACATTGGCCGTTATTTTTCTGGTCTCACAGAGACATTTTGAGCTGATAAAAGTGGGTCGTTTTCTTCGAAGAGGATTTTATTAGCATACACACGCTTCAAAGCGGTCAGACAAGAAAATTTGACGCGCATGCAAATGTCCACACGCATCGGCTCCTTTTTGTTCCCATTTGGTGCCGGAATTGTTGATTCAGCTTGGAACGGTGCATGTACACATACTTGACACAATTTTTCACTAAAGCTTTTCTTCAGGTTCTTATTAAGGGCATGTTATCAATCTGTATGAGGCATTGCCAGCATAATTGGCAATCCATAAGTCTTTTTTGGTGCCGGGCCATCATCCCTCATCCGAGGAGTTTGAGATTCCTATAACCGCCTCATCTGTGACATCGAAACCACAAGAGTTGGTTTGTTATTGGATGGCGGTTTTGTGTGGGCGACTCAAAACATTTCCATTTCTATATTCGTCTTTCATCAGTGCAATTGTTTGTTTCACCAGATTTTCTTTACCCCCGCGACACGTCAAATGTGGATCAAAATGTCATTAAACCAGCACACTAGTGTGCTTCAGAATGGTACAGTTGACTGATTGAGTGTTCAAAAGACATATTGAAGTATGTAAAATTGACTTACATCTTCTTTTCAGATAAACTTCACATATTTGCTTCCTGGGAACACCTACAATCTTTGAGTCAGTGTGACACATGTTACATATTTGAACCAGAGTGCTCGTAAAAGTGAGTCATCGTGGGTCAATAATGGTAATGACTCAATTATGACTCACTGGCCTTCTGCCATACTCTGTAGCTAGGGAAACTACTGCTCTCACCATTCAATGCTTATTATTATAATAAAAAAGTGAGATGATCTCCTCGAATTTGCTTGTCAGGTTCCTTCCTGACTGTTAAATGCTTGAGACTGTTTAATACTTGAATTCTCTTTGATAAAAATTCAATAAACAAAACTTATATTGACAGATAACCACGCTTCTCCTCCCTCTATTTGACACGGAAAATTCCCCTGGAAATGTTAAATTCTTACAATGTTGTTTTCATTAAATCAAGTAAATTACTTCTGGAAGGTCGTATGTTCGAATCGTTGGCGACATCTTTAGATTCAGTAGGGCAAGTGAAGGGCAATTCCGGTAACAAATCATCTATATATTGGTCACCTAACCTCTAGGCCTTTCTAAGTAGTCATCAAAGTGACTGCTACTTGAATCTTCCTCCATTTGCAAGCGGGTTTATTGATAGACATCAGCACGGGTGCTTGCTGATATCAGCCATTTCTCGCTTTAATGATCCCAGAACGGGTGCCTGTCTCTGCCAGTCCATATTAATAGAACCCCCTATGAGCAGTAGGAGGAGCAGTCCTCTGAGTGGCTCGGTGCTCATCAGTTAGCACTAATTGATGACCATTAGATACAAGCGGCGGAACAAACTGCTCTGTACAGCGGCTACGGTTAGATCGGGTACTGTGCAGTGATAGTACACGCATGTGGAGTTTTAGAGTGGATGAGATTTTTTTTTAAACTCAAAGCGATACGTTCGATACGTCAGGGAATGAGATACGTCAGGGTATGTTGCCCTAGTTGGCCCATGAACTGCCTGGTATTAGAAGGAGGTGTTGCGGGTTACAGTGATAACGGGAAAAGGTTCCTCATGTGTGAAGTTAGTAGTAATCCGTGGGGTGTAACAATTGAGTTGTCGGTTGTAAACGTTGCGATATTGAAGAAAATTGTTCAGATTGCATTCATAACTGCAAATCTTGACAGCGGATTGTAAATGACAGTCACTCTTGTAACCAAATGATGTCATTTGCCACTTTTGCCCTTATGAAATTGAAGTCTTGAATAAAGTAAGATAATAATATGAGTGGAAAGTCGAAATATATTAAAAAACTGGTCGAAGTCCTCAATGACAACCTCATGACAAACTCGTTCTACGATCACACCTGACAGCGTTCACTTGTTGACTAAGCCAAATGGATTCGGCCTCATTTGAGTTGTCACAAGTTTGGGCTAATAATTTATGCGATATACCATATGATGCCACTTCTAATTGTTCTATAACATGCTTAATCAATTGATGCGATCAAATTATTATAACTCGAACATTTCTTTAAGTTTCATGTATGAATAATAATGTTGCGGGATAATACATGAAGCTATTTGCCTTTGAATTTGAATTGACCATAAATAGCTTTAAACCGCTATAAGTCAATTCATTTTATTTTTGTAAGTCTTTAATATATATTATTCGACGGAATAAACGGTATTAGCTATGGTGGATATCTCATAGATACACCTACATGTATACAGTACATCTTTCATCAAAAATGTCTGGTAACTCAATTTGAAACCTAATGTTCTAGTGCAGATTAAGACTGACATAAATGGTTTCGTGATTTGTTCTCAATAAATTCAAATTATGAGCGGTAATCCACGACAACAAAATTATAATTCGCGGAATTATTAATTAACCTTTGTATTAACAATATTTATTTGTGAAAACGCTTTGACATTTTTATTCCATGGTCACACAGTTGGGGGCGATCACAGTTTAACGTTCAAAAGTATCAGTCTCATTCTGTAACAGTTGACAATATATTTATTTATCCGTGAATCAACGAGTTCAGTACGAGACGGGTCAATTTACTGAGTTGTACAATGTCATGCCTATGGGCTGTCCTACGGTGGATCAGGCCAATCGACTTGCCCATCTACATCCTAGTCTCCAGTCTTCACAGTAAATAGTCAAAGTGGTAGGTGATGCAACAATCACTTGAGAAAAAAAAATATGAATAACGAAAAATATACACAGGTTGAACATGTAGTACTGCAACGCTGGTAAAACGGGGCAATTGTGCCGAACGGGGCTCAAGATAACACAACAAAAATGTGAAATTCAAGTCAGAAAAAAGATTGGCGACCCAGAGTGAACTCCTTCAGTTCAATTACTCCCGGCTGCTATTGCCCATAACATACATTAATAATAGAACTACAAATAGATCGGTTCATCTATTAGATCAGTTCAACTTCAAGCGACGTGGTTTCATAAGTAAATGAAGCACGTTGACCCCATTGCTGGAGCACTGTGACGAAATAATAAATGCATTGTGTAATGAATCGAATGTGGATGTGATTTATCTTGATTTTTTTCTAGACCTCCATCAAAGTAGACCACAGAATAAGGTTATCAAAACTTTGTAACGCCGGTATCCAAGGAATCGTTCACAAATGGATAAAATAATTTCTGAAAGGTAGAACTCAAAGTGTGGTAGTAAATGGAGGGAACCTCTGTACTGGTCGATGTCCCTAGTGGGGTCCCACTCTCACTGTTCAGGCCCTCTGCTTTCATAGTATTAGCTGATGATCTGCACAAAACTGTCCCTATACATTAGTCACTGGCTTTGCAGATGATTCCAGAGTACTAGACATTGTCAAGGACTTGAGGGATTTAGAAAAGGTCCAAGGGGATCTGGAAGAAATCTTCAAGTAGGCTGGTAAAAACTATAAGCAATTCAACTAATCTAAATTTGAATCACTGAGATATGGAGCAAGAATCTTACCTTAAAACCAAGGCTTCATATCATTCTACCAATAAAGCAGCGATTGAAGAAAAAGAAAGCCAGCGTGATTTAGGCGTACTAATGCAAAACAATGCCTTATTCCATGAACACGTTGCAAAGGTTGTGGCCTGAACAATGAAAACCTTTCAGGCTCGAGATGAAGAAACGATGCGGACTCTTTGGAAACAACTAATCCAACCAGTCACTCTACTCTCTGGATCCCACATAAACAGAAAAGATCTAAAAAGACTTGAAGCAGTGCAAAGAAGCGTCACCTCAATTATTACGTTGGTAATGGAAATGGACTATTATGATAGATTGAGGCTGTCGCTATCCCTGGCGCTAAATTCTTTTAGAGCTAACGTCAGATCAACCCCTATCATCTCCGCCAACTGCCTGATCAGCCCCAAGTTGTTCCGACTACCTACCTATGGTACCATTTTTTAACAGCGAACATTCATAGTGTTCCTCAGTCACACCAGCCACTGTCATATCTGCCATTGACATTCTGGAAAAAATCTGTTTCAGCCCACGTCAGAATCAGCCGCCAGTCGTACCATTCTACCGGTTATCACTTTATTGAAACTTTTCCTGCTCAATCTAACCTAACCTAGGGTACGTGTTTCTAACCCGCGGGGCAAAGGTACGTATTTCTACCCCGCGGGCAAACATACGTAATTTTGTGGAGTACGTAATGCTGTTTTTTAGCGTTTTTTTATTGAAGTTCCATTAAAGTGATAACTGTTAGGTTGGTACGCCTGTTTCGGTGTAATGACAGTGACAGATATGACAGTGGCAGATTTTGAAGTGGTGGGAAATGCGTGTGGGCTGAATCATCGTTAGGTAGAAAGCACGTGGGATGAAAGATTTTTAGCGGTTATGACAGTGTCCGGCCATGACAGTGAGGTGAAGTTAAGTGGCAATAGTGCGCGTATGCGGGAATAATTTTAGCGCGAACGCTGGGCTCCCTTCTGGAAGGCTACACGGTCAATGTCAACGACAAAAATGTAACGAAAGGGATCATGAGGAACTAGGCAAGAATTGCCTTGTTTCTTGTTACCAATTATCGTAACAAATGCAGGTTATAAATGACGATACTTTACTAGCGTAATTGAAAGAATGTTGTAAACATTCAACTTGCTTGTATTTGGTAGTCAGACGTCGATAATTTAACACGCTCATACATTTCTCTCGATGTTATAATATTATTTTCTTCGAAGACGAGTTGTCGCTATAAAAGTATTCTGTGTCCTAGTTGTCGCTATACAAGTATTCTGTGTATTAACAAAACGAGGCGAGCGGCGGGCTAGTTGAAATTGATTTCAACTCTTATAAAACATTTTGTTTCAGGAACGAAATGTTCAGCACAATCTCCAAGTAGTTTAATCATCTTTGAACAAGAGGATAAATGAATCTTACGATTTTCTCCTACAGTTGTGAAATTTGATACCGGGACCCCACAATATATTCCCCGCCGCATTAGTGGAGGCTTCTCTTAGGTAGCGCAGAAGCTATGGAGTGTTTTACAAATCATTACTTTCTTTCTTCCCACCGATTCAATTGAGGCTCTCCCCGATTTCTTTGTCAAGCTCTGCCGTACTAAAACGGTCCAGCCTTCGTACCGCTTCAATGGACGCTTCCTCCAGTTTCATTCCCCAGCTCTGCCTCACTAAGATGGTCCAACCTACGCACTGTTTCAATAGTGCTCTCCAGCATTCACGAACGAATGGCGGCAATCTCGCAAGAACTCACCTCCCGAATACACCTCCTATGGCCCTATACAGCTAAAGTTTGAGAAGGTATTCCGGTTTGATCATTTGATTAGAGTTCTGCGTAATAGAGAGCTATTCAACCTTGCATATCTCAGGACGTTTTACTGCCGTCATATGAGTGCTATTCACTCTATGCGCCGTCGAGAAAGTTTTCTGCTGAAATACTAAATCAAATGCGGACAAGAGAGCAGTCACCACTTATTTTCTGCGGGGATTTCGCAATAACTTGAATATTCGCCAGGTAAATAAAATAATAGTACCCTTCGCTGTACTAAAAAATATATAAGCTGAAACGTTTTGCCATCAATAAGTACCAATATGTTCTCATTATTATTTTTTATGTTGGCGAACATATTCCCCACCTTCTGTCGCTATTGTTAGAAATGCAAAAATCCAATTATAGTACAAAGCGGCTGACAAAGTGGAGAATTGAACTCCAAGAAAGCAGACACAAAAACTCACGAATGCTTCACGAAAGTTTGGTAAATCTCATATTAAGGGCTGCACCCGACCGCTAGTGTTGTGGGGGGCGGTCAAATAAGATGCATTATATAGAACTACAATGATTTACAAACGCCCATGCGGATGAACCATGACAAACAAACTCGAAAATATGTCTGGCATATCTCTCTCTCACTGTCTATCTCTCACGCAATATATATA
>SDVV010027898.1:0-12039 GCA_016164225.1 Gammarus roeselii | reverse complement strand
CGCCTCCAATCATTTAAAACTTCAAGTGTAATATGTACGCACGCTTCGGCGTACAGGCGGCATCGTCGAGTCGGGTACAATGTTTTTGACTACAAGGACAAAGTCAGCTCCGACAGCAGAGCAATACAATATTTACAACTACACGGCCTAGTTCGGTTACATTACAATTTATTTTTTCAGGAAGATAAAGACTCAGACAAACCGAATACCCACCTCCACCCCCTCAGAACCTCAAAGTAATATGTACGCACGCCAGTGCGTACATGCAGTATCGTCGAAATTGGTACAAGATCCATGGCCTCCCGAATCAGATCAATTTCAACCGCAACGAAACACAAGGTTTATGGTTACGCGGCAAATGTTAACCACAGACATTACATATGCTCCGCACACGCGCTAACGAGCGCAGACTGAAAAAAAACGCTTATTCGCAAAATCACAAACAGAAGCTCTCGCAGAAGTATACTAGCATTATTTTATACGACAGAATTGGGGAACGTGAAGAGGAAAGGAAGGGCAGGTTCATCATGGGCTAAAAACTTCTCAGATTTTCATCATCGCACTTATTGTTTCAAGGGATAGGGTGGGGGGGCAGAGGTCCCTTGGGTCCCTAAAGAGCCCGATGAGGCCCGGAGTGTTACCAAGTCAACCGAGTCCCCTGAGCTCCCCGGGTCCATCGAGTCCCCTCGTCTCAGCTCATCTCGGCTTGTCTCAAATCATTTCAGCCAGTCTCGACTCGTCGCGACCAACTCGACTCGTCTCAACATATTTCGACGTACCTCGACCAGCCTCGGCGCGACTCTCCCCCTCTGCGTCAGCAATGTTGTGGACTGTAGTAACTAATTTCTCTACTCAAGCACTCCACATATATACATTTATCTGTGTATGGGTTTTACAGCTTAGGGAGGGGGAGCAAAGTTTCCAGGATTTAGAGGAGCCTCAAGAGGGTCCCAAAGTTTCTCATGAGGGTCCCACAGGGTCTCAAATGTGTCCCAAAGGGTCCCAGAAGAGTCCAAGTGGATCCCATCAAATCCTCCTGGTCTTCCAAGTCCCCCGGGTTCCCGAAACTACGAGTCCTCCGATTCCAGCGGTTGAGACTGGGACTGGGTCACCTAGTCTCAACCCACCTTGATAAATTATAAAAAAGTAAAATTTATCAGCACGAAAAAGGGCAGAAAAAATAATAGAGCCCACGAAATAAGAATAAAATACAAAATTAAAGTGTTAATGATCTATAAAATGAATAATCATCCATCCACCCCAAAGTTGCTCATGTTGCTAGGCCAGCTCCTAAAGTCACCGGTGTGGCGCCACCCGTATGTCCTGCCAGCGCAAAATCCTTCAAGTCCAGATACACACCGATATGTGCATGTTGAAAGTCTTACGGACAGTGCATGCCCCTATTCTAGACCAAACAACGTCGAGAATATTAATGTAGTCTTACGGGCGCTTCCATAGAGCACGGTCAATGGGAAGGTACAAAAGACAGTTATTGCGTTAGCTCGATCATGCGGTTGAAGGTTAAATTATTGACAGCCGCGAGCGGCTCAAATTCGTTAAAGGTGCACTACAGTAAGGGACTTGCAGCACTTCGGTCTGTTAGGTTGAGGTTTGTGTGTCACTTTCTGTTATTATTTTCCATTTCGTGCCATGGATAGAAAAAACATTTTTAAAAATATCCTTGGAAACATCATTTTCTTTGCATTTAAGTCTTCGTCAGGACAACAAGAATAATTCAATGAGCACTTAATTTCTTAGGGAAACCTTCTTTTTCGCTTTCTAATGCAACTTCGAATGTGTTTCATTTTGTTATTTAACAGAGCGTGAACATTATTGAGAAGATGGGCACACAAGAAAGATCCTCTCAAAACTATTCGATACTCATTATAACCCACTACCAGTTGTTTACACGCAATAGCTGCTCAGCGTGTAGAGATAGCGACGGTGGACTCCTCCATGGCCTTATTTCTAGACTAAAGTTCATTCGCGCTTTTCCTTCTGTGATAACTTCAGCGTTTTAAATTTCTGCCGCGTTATTCAATGGACCCTAGTCTACTGATATAAATTAAGAACAGTATTTCGATGGCGCGAAATGTACTGCAACTTCAAAATCTGCAGACGGGAAACCAATAAAGTCAAATTATTGACAAAATTTGAAATAAAGTAGTGCTAAAAGGCGTGGTGAATGCAAAGATCATAATTTAATCATTGAACACTACATCTCAAAAGCAGCGTATGATAAAGAATGCTACATTATCTAAACAAGGTTTGTTGATCCGAAAGGGAAAGAAGCACATGTCAGCAAAAATGTTTCCTCGTACCAAAACATTGATTGAGAACACGACTGGTTTGGAAGATGTCCGGAAAGACGAATTCTGGGTACAAAAAATGCGTCGACATAAAACATGTGCACTGCTTTCAATCATCTGAACAAGCAAAGCAATAGGTTACTTCAACATGTTCATGACACGAACCTTTACGAACTTAGTCATCAACGAACCAAACAATGAAGGACCACAATATTCCCCGTCGGCTTCTTACACACCTGTTGGTGTACTTGATGACGATGTTCATGACCTTTTTGAAATACTTCACTAAGTGGAAGTTCTTAGGATTGGGCTTCTCCCGCGCGGGGCGGCCCCTCTTTCGCGGTTTGGCGGGCTCGTCGTCGTCGTTATCGTCGCGCTTTCTGCGGCGATTCTTGCTGCTGCCTGAGCCCGATGGGGTGCCACGGTTACCACGGCTGCCGCACTCGACACCGCCGCCAGACCGGCTGTGGTTGCTGGCCTCTTCGTCCTCCTCCTCCATATTGGCCTTCAACAATGACCCATCATATTCAGTTACGAGTAATTGAAAACAAAACCACTTTGCTCCAACTAAACTTTCAGAAGGAGTCGCGCATACGCATGAAAAGAAAATAAATGTACAGATATAGACGCAAGAGCAGATCTTCCAGGAAAGGGGTGGGTAGTCGACGGCGAGATGCACCTCACACTCCTCTCATGCACTCACACACACACCAAAACATAGCCCTTTAGCGTTAAAGGATTCGACAAGTACCTCGAAACACACACTTCGGTTCAGTAGTGAGGTCCGAGATCAGTGTTACCAGCAGGGCCCGATAGCGTTTACCAGTGAACCCCATGCAGTGCAATAATATCCGGACCATCCACCACTGACATCCATAGTTTCACAGAAACGTCGAGAGTGGGGAAAACGCATTAGGGCTACGTCCCAGCTCATCCATTCACAATCCTTCGCCACTCACGCCTATTCATTGCACGCTCTCGCAGCAGACTTCCTTCTTAAAGAATGTTTCCCATTATTCATGCACCCGAAATTTGATCTTCCTCTAGGCCTACGCCTGCTTGCCTTTGCTCTCATCATTCTTCTCACCAATCATCCATCCTTGCCATGTGTCCGAACCCCCTCAAAATGCGAGAACCAGCTCTGTTCTGTCCCCGAACTTCCTCACCATCCACGTTCTAATTCGAGCAACGTCATTATTGATGCTATTCACTCAAACATTGTATCACGAAAATATTCAGCCTTTTTTTTTCTTTCACTCTCCTTCTCCACGTCTCCGCCCCGTGGAGCACAGGTTGGAAAAAACTACAACTTCCCAATGTCCTATAAGTCACTCACCTGGTGAACTCTTTAGTGCACCAGACACTTTAAACCTTCTTCCACTCAAGATTTCACTTCAGTTTCCACTAGTTCAGTCTCCTCCACAAGAGTCCAGGTACTTATAACACCGAACTTCCTCCTATCACTTTCCATTTACTCGGACATGATTCCGCTCGCAGCTTCACTCCTATCACACTCTACCAAACACAAACACTGGCATGCAGAAATTGACGGATTAGATTAGAGTGCCAAGGCTTTCTAATGCACTGGAGTGAATGTCCTTCTGGCAGCGAACGTCAAACCAGCAGCCAGTGCTGCATCAAGTCATTGACAAATCATCGTACGTCTCCGGGATGATGGACAAAATCAACATAACTAGATAATGCACGGTATGAAATTAGACGAGACGGAACATACTTCGTGCGACAACTGCATTGGAAAGCCAGAGTGGCACAATGCTGAGTATTTGAAACGTACGAAAGTGTCAACATCGAGATCAGCTGGAGATTCACTCAGCTGAATATACCAACTATACCAATTCTTCAATATAACTCATTGGAAGTAGGCAACAAAATACCCTTTATCGATCCACCACCACCACCTTGTCCCCACTCACCCCGATAGCCCTGAGCCACTCCCGCTCAGTGAGGCTCTCAGTGTAGTCGACCTCTTTCTTGCTGCGTGCACGTCTGTCGCCCAACTCCTCCTCACCCCCACCACCCTCTTCTTCGTCCTCGTCCTAGAGCCAGAAAGTTTACATGATAATTAGATTGACATAAGTTTCTAGCGTGTGACCGTGTATTTCCTCAAACGTGGACACATCAATTTGTCTTTGAGCATAGGAAGAAATTGAACCAGGTGCACATGATTAGATAGTTAGCAATTAGTGGAACAACAGGTCACTGCCGGAATCCGTGTACATGCATAACTAAGAGCATGGTACAATAGCCCGCTTTCTAGAACTGTGCATGAATTGCGACTTGGCCTTTCGATGTGGCACTTCACCATAGCACTGCAAGACGAGAGTTCTAGCGTTGGGACTGGGACATTTCCCAACAACGTTGGGTAATGCACGGCGCCACTAAGCAGTGGTGCACCAAACGACAGGAAAAGAAGCTTGCACCATTAACGAAGCCGAAAAATCAGTGTTTAAAGAGATTACTAAAATGTTCGACAAGATTAGAGATTAAAGTGTCAAAGCTTTCTTGTGCACTGGAGTCAATGTCCCTCTGGCACCGAATGTTTAACAAAAACCATGTGAGCAGGCATTCTGATCAAGATGAGCATTTCCGGCTTCATATTTCACGGAAGAGGAAAATATACTTGGCAAAAACAGAATGCAGCTTTTGCTCTGAACCTGTGATCATTTCTTTCTCTGGCCACTAATGCCGACCTTGCTCACCGTCTCTTCTTCTTTGAGCATCCACTCTGGCAGCTCGTTCTCTTGCATGAGGCGAGGAGTGTCGCCCTCCTGTATAAGGCGTTCTTTATCCAGCTCCTGGAAATTCTCGAATTCTTGTTCCGATCGCGCCAGCATCTGGTTCACAGTCTCATCGTCCGGCACCTCGTTCTCTTCCTGAAATCATCAAGAAAGAAACTTGACCCGTTTAGTGACCATTTCTTGCTTAATTAAAGGACCAGCAAACTATTTTCACAGAATGTTCAGCCTCTGGTAGCAATAACATTTGAAGATATACCAATACCGATGCCTAACCAACATTGAGCTAATATCACAGCCTCTGATAGCCATAGTATTGAAAGATAAATCGTTACCGATGCCTAACCAACATTGAGCGAATTTCACCATTAGGAAAATGACAATTCGTAGTGAACATAGACACTTCTATTAGGTGAGTAAATGAGTAAATGATCATTCAAAAAGCTATTGAAGTTTGTAGAGCAAATAGTTACAAAAAATTATCCTCATCTTATTCAACGGGGCAACAAACCTCGTCCTCCTCATCGTTGGACAGAATGGCCTGCAGGAACTGCCTGCGGTCGGACCCAGTACTCTTCTGGTCAAACATGCCAGCCTGGATGACCTTTTCATCCATATTGAGCTTATAGCGCGCCGCAGCCAGGATACGCTCTTCGACGGTATTGACAGACATCAAGCGCAGCACGCGCACCTCGTTCTTCTGACCAATCCTATGCGCCCTGTCCTGAGCCTGCAAGTCCTGGTGAGGGTTCCAGTCAGAGTCAAATATGATGACGGTGTCAGCAGACTGCAGGTTGAGGCCGAGACCGCCGGCGCGGGTAGACAGTAAGAATACGAAGTATTCCGAGTTTTTGTCGTTGAACATAGCCAGTAGGTCACCACGGTCGTCAGCTTTTGTGGTGCCATCGAGTCTGAGGTATTTGTATCCTCTAAAGTTGAGAAAGTCCTCCATAATAGTCATGAGAGAGGTCATCTGACAGAAGAGTAGGATGCGGTGATTGTTTTGCTTCAGCTTTGGCAGAATGCGGTCCATCAGCTCAAACTTGCCGGATGCACGGTACAAATCTTGTCCTTGGACGATCCCTCCCGCAAAACCCTTGTGCTGGCTGTAAGCCTCTTCAATGTGACGGAACATGAAAGGATGATTACATAATTTCCGCAACTGCATGATGGTGTTCATGAGCGCCTTGGTGTTGCTCTTGCTACCTTTCTTGGAGTCTTGGCACAACATGACCCCTTTGCTCTGCATGGAGCGGTACAACACTTGTTGTAGTCCCGACAGCTCGCACTTGACGATGTACTCCACCTTATCTGGCAGCTGAGACTCCACCTCCTTCTTAAGTCTACGCAACAAGAACGGTCTCAACACCTTGTGAAGACGACGAATGATCAAAATGGTTTCTTCTTCATTTAGTTCCACCTTTTCTCCGGTAGTGGCGAAGGGCGCATTGAACCACTGCTCGAAGGTGGAGCAGGACTTGAATATGGAGGGCAAAAGGAAGTTAAGCAGCGCCCAAAGCTCAGGAAGCTTGTTTTGCAGAGGCGTACCCGTCAACAGGAGACGGTGCGGAGCATTGTAGAAGGTGTTCAGTGTCTGAGTGAGCTTGCAGTGATGATTCTTCATCCTGTGTCCCTCGTCGATGATCATGTACTTCCAGCGAAACTTGGCTAGTACAGCCTTATCCTTGATAACGTACTCGTACGTGGTGAGAAGCACATTCAATTTGGTAGACTTCATTTGTCCCTGTACTATCCGGCGCACAGCCGGGGACCCCTTATACGGCACCACATTCACGGAAGGCGCCCACTTGCTGAATTCCAGCGCCCAGTTGGACATAGTGGAGAGGGGCACAATGATCAGGTAGGGGCCATTGTTCTTCTTGGTCTCGATAAGATAGGCGAGCAGTGCGATGGTCTGGATGGTCTTGCCAAGACCCATCTCGTCGGCCAGAATACCGTTCAGGTTATTGTTGTACAGAGACACCAGCCACTCCAAGCCCTTAATCTGGTATTCTTTGAGTTGTCCATTGACCATGATGAGGGGCTGCGTCTTGACCTCCTCCTTGATGGTGTGAGCGATGCTGTAGTAGTTAGCCTCCCCGCCCGCGTTCCGATACTCGTCATCCTCTACCTTAGGCTTGTGCTTCTTGATCGCGGTCGAGGTGCCTTCACCATCTTTGTTGCTGGTCTCGTCGTTTTCTTTTTCTTCGTCTGTGGTGTCATCCTCGTCGTCGGGCAGCACCTCCCAGCCTTGGTTGTCCTGCAGAAACTGATCGAGGTGTTGTGGTGCTGGAGCCTCGGCCCCCATCAAAATCCGGCCCGTGGCGCTCTCCATAACACACACGAACGACGGCACAGCGCTGCCCTCCAGGCCGGAACTCTCAGCCGCCTCGCGAGCTTTTCGGCGCTCTTCGCGGACTTTCTTTAAGAATTCCCTGTTCTTCCGCTTCTGTTCGTCCTTGTGCTGCTTCACCATTTCCGTGAGACTGGCAATAAACTCGTCGGTCTGCGAGAGCAGGTAGGCTAGGCGCTTGTCCTTCTTCTCGTCGATGAGCTTCCGGTAACCCTCCTCATCCTCGAGCATCAAGCGACGCAGACGCTCCTTTTCAATGCGCTCTTGTTCCTTCTGTTTCTCTCGCTCCGCGTTCATGTGGTGCGTGATCATTGCTTTGTTGATCTTGACTATCTTCTGCGTGTTTTGACGGTGGAATTCCTTGAGTTCTCTAGCGTGTTGTAACACGGCATTCAGGTACTCCTGGTGTTTCTGCCTCTTCTTCCTTTCAGCCTCCAATTTCTGCTGCTTCTCAAGCTTCTCGGTGATACGGGCCTCGCGCAGTCCCTGCCGCTTGGTGCGCTTGTACGCCTTCATGTTGATAGCCGTTTCCAGGGTGGTGTCAGCGCGGTTACAGGCCACCACCTCCGCCCTCAGCTGCCTCTGAAAGTTAAGAAGCCTGAGTGCCCTAAGCTCCAGCTCAGCCTTAATCTGCAGCTCTTCGGGCAAAGAGTTAGTCAACGAGTTAAGTTCATCGACGCGCTGGGCGATGCGAGCACACAGTCTGTTTTCGCGCTCCTGCAGTAGCAGTAGTGGGTCCACGCCTGCAGGTTTGGCGATAGGTGTGACGCGGCTAGTTTTGCTGGTAGGAGGTCCACCGCTACCCACGCCCGGTGGCCTCTGCGCTGGCGGAACGCCGGCAACTGGAGGACCGGCTTGAGCCGCCGAAGCAGCAGCACCAGGAGCAGCTTGTGTAGGAGGCTGAGTGGTTGGAGGGGCTGAAGCTGGAGGAGGAACAGCACCCGAGGGAGTGGCAGCAGAACTGACAGCAGTCGCAGGTGCACTAGTCGGAGGCCCAGATACTGATGACTGACCTGGTGCTCCAGGCGGTAAAGTTGGTGGGGCAGAGCCTGGAGAAGGAGCTTGAGGCGGCATGCTACCGTTGTAGGAAGGCCGCATACCAGGCTGTTGTTGTGAAGGCGGAGCTTGTTGGGGGGATGGTTGCTGGGGAGGCATTCCCGGGGGCGGGAGGCGAGGGTGGCCTTGCTGGGAGAGACCAGGAGGAGGAGGGGTGCTTGTCGGGATCCCACCACCGCCCATTGGAGAACTTCCAGGGCCTGGAGGACCGCCACTACCCGGTGGAAGGCGTGAAGAGCCATCCCCGCCTTCGGGACGCCGGCCTTGAGCCACCAGAGCCACTTGACTCGGAAGAGGCTGGGACCGAGCCAGGTACCTTCAGCATAAAACAGGATTTCACTCAACAGACAAGGAATGATCATTTCCATCTTTAGCAGTCAAACGGCCAAGTAGCAACAAGAAGCAAAGGAGAAAATTGGTAGCTATTAGCTAAACCGTAATGTAGGACAGAAAAACAAATGCATATTAATTAGGAAACCTTATAGTCGAATGGAAAAAAGCGGTACCATTAAGGATAGGTTGCGCCATTACAACATAGATTGAAAATTCTGTCTATTTACCACTGTTAGCTATTGTATATTATTTTCACTTTTTACTCAAAATCCAGTAAGTCAGTATAAATACAAAAATTGAAGCTACTATCTAGCTGATGGATCAGATTCAAAAGACGTTAAAATTTCAATATCATACTATGTGATAAATGTTTCTGTGCATGAGATGGCTAGGCTTGTCCTTGCATTTCACCTGTAAGCCATAATCTGTGCTCGCAGCTGATGCATTTGTCCGCCGGTCACCAGCCCGGGCCGACTACCGTCACCTCCTGGGTAGGGAGAGCCGGGCGGTCCTGACTGCGGCGGCCCTCCTGTCATCCCAAACTTAGCCCGCATGGAGAGCAGGTCATTGTACCGAGGGTCACCCTGCAGGCCCTTATCCTCCATGGTGTTGATGGCATTCTGAAGGGCGTTAAGGCTTTCTTGTGGAGGGTAACCACCTCCACCTGAGGGAGGCTGTCCTGGACCACCAGGGTACTGTTTCTGAGGGGGCCAGCCACCGGCACCACCTCCATAGCCTCCACCGTGATGGGGTCCTGCAGGGCCAGTGGGTCCAGGAGGACCTGGTGGACCACTAGGTGGCCCTCCACCAGGACTAGGACCCATGCCAGGTGGCCCCATGGGAGAAGGCACTAGTGGAGGGCCCATGGGAGATTGAGGAGGACCACCAACAGCTGGAGAAGTTGCTTGAGGTGGAGGTGGCATAGGGGAAGGGGCCTGTTGTGGAGGACCCATTGGAGAGTGGGCAGCGCCAGCTCCAGGGCTGGGGCTCTGTCCTGACATGCTACCACACCCTGGAAACACAAAATGTAACAAATTAGCAAATGGTACTGACCCATGAAGTTCTGGATATTCGTTTTTATTTGTGGATTAGCCTCGACTGTGGCGACTCCCTGCACTTGAATGATGACAACCCACTGCACCCCCCCCCCCTCTCCTTTGGGCAGCAAACATTCTGAAATGTTATATCTTTATTATGGCTCTTGAAATTGTGTCTGTGATAGTATGTGTCTGTATTACAACACACACAAATCTCATGAACATTAATGCCTCTTTTAAAAGTGAAGAAATTATCAGGAGCATCTACGAACATGTAGCATCGTCCAGGATGAGTCCTTGCTTTTTTTTTTGCAACGGAATGACCACATAAGTAACTATGTATCTGAAAAAAAAATGGATTTATGTTGTGAGTTACTATTATTTTACCAACAGCAGCCTAAGTTTCAAGTTCCCTTCATCAACTCAGAAACATAGCTATACACAAAAAATTGTGCAGAGGCCATACTCACTAATCTGAGTGACTGCCCACACCAAATGGGGCAACTGCCTGCAACACTATTATATCAAGTCATTGATAAGCAATTTACAAAGATGAGAACGCCAATAGAAAGAGAATGAGTTGTAGAATAACATGGACCAGGGTTGAGCGACACTACATGACACTACGTGACAGTTGGAGAGTGTCACTGCGTAAAAGTTGGAAACCAAAATTTTAGCGTCAGATTGAGTGTGGTAAGAACATGTCCAAGAAAAATCAGAACAATTAGTGCAATAAAACTAAGTGGAACTTAAAAAACACTGCATTGCTTCCCGTTCATCATGGCAAAGTCAAGTGACACGCTGCTCTGGGTGAAGTGGTGTGCATCATATTACCACATGATGGGGGCAAGCAACACACATGAAATTCATCTCTATTAATAAATGTGTGTGTGGGTATATTTCCCATCCATCACAAATAGCTAATAGCTAATTGTTATCATGCATATATTTTGCTTTTAGATTCCGATCATGGTCTTAGACTGTACCTTGGCCTTCCCCTCTCTAGTTAAAAAAAAATACATTCTGTGTAACTGTTAAGATGCTTGTGGTGATCCAGTAGCCCAATTCCCCTCAGCAACACATCTCTCTGGCACGAATAAGAGTCAGCAGGATACAAAGAGTTCAGGAACAGGAGAGAAGCCCATGGGTGAGGCTCAAAACAATAGGTGTAGCATAAAAATTGTCAAGGGTTTCCCCTTACTAGCTGGTTGTTGTCTGGACAGCTTGCTGTGGTATAAAAAAAATCATAAGGAAAGTGAATTTCAGAATAATGCATTTTGATGATTGTTTGAAGCTATAGGTTTATTGGACCTAGTCATATACAGCTTTCAAGAAGCTAGTTATTGTAAGGTTCATTCATATTAATGGTTGTGAAACTATACCCGATGTGTTTTTTATTTCACTCCTACATCTTTAGTTACAAGTTTTAACACAGCAGAGATGTACTATATAGCTTTTTGTAACTTTTGCTCATTGTCATTGTTGTTTGTAGGAAGCCTCAAATGTTCACCCAAACTTTCACCTTAAACACTTGACATAATAACCCCCCTGTTTCTTGACCCCCAACCTTATAGCTAAGGTTATATCCTACCAACCAATGGACATTGTTGTATGACATTCTATATCCTCCACTTTTTAATGTTGAGATATAAAAGAGTTACATAGAATGATTTATTTCAAGAAAGATAAGAAAAGTACTTATGGTGACCGAACATTTATATTCCCATGACAATTTACAGTTCAAGACATTACATTCTA
Organism: Gammarus roeselii; assembly: GCA_016164225.1. Lineage (NCBI taxonomy): Eukaryota > Metazoa > Arthropoda > Malacostraca > Amphipoda > Gammaridae > Gammarus > Gammarus roeselii. Next base: position 437 of record SDVV010027898.1, on the reverse strand, counting down.
CAAATAGCTTCTTCAATTAGCCTTTATGCCAGTTTGTCCTTGAGTGCAAATGAACCATAACTCATTGCTACCTTCAGGAACTTACTATTAAATGAATAGCAAACCTTTTGATGTTGGCCTTGCATACCAATGATAGTGATGAAGTGCAAAAGAATCATAACTCATTGCTACCTTCAGGAACTTTCAATTAAATTAATAGCAAACCTTTTGATGTTGGCCTTGCATTACAATGATGCTGGTGTGAGATTTTGCATTATTTTTAGCAACATTTCGAATAATATCTACCACACCATATTTTAATCTGCTTCACCCATAATTTAAGTAGGTTCTCCTAATATAGCTATATATACATATATATATACATATATATACATATATATATATATATATATACATATATATATATACATATACATATACATATATATATATACATA
>SDVV010027897.1:0-12039 GCA_016164225.1 Gammarus roeselii | reverse complement strand
TCGCTCTCCATATGCTGCTCTACCAGTCATCTGAGCCGCACCACATATACACTCGTAGAGCTCGTCTAACTTGTCTCTGTCAGCATGAATCCGTAGCACCTCTATTGGCAAGCTCTCGAGCTGATTGATAAGTACTGAACAGAATACATTGGTCTTAGCTCTATCATTGAATTTCCAGTTAATGGACTGTGTGGCTGTATCCCCATTAACCATTACAGGGAGTGTACGTGATAAGAGCTCTGCATGAAGCGACAAGTGATCAGACAGAGGCGTGTAGTTCCCCACAAACACTCTAGTAATATTGTTGGCCATTGAGGGGGTGGGCTAAGTGATCTAACCATTTTACTGTTCTCCCGTTGTGATTAACATGAGTGTGTGTATCGCGGGCTAGCAGTGACACGTCCAAAAAATCTAGTTCATTATCTGCCAGAAGAATCTGCCACTCATTAAATGTGCGGCTGCCTGGGTGGCAATTAAAATCCCCCATAACACATACATGATCATGTCTTGATCCGCGAAAGATTGCCTCTAACTTCCCATTATACACAGGTACTAATTCCACATTATGTTGAGCTGCATAAGGCAAATACACATTTATAAATAGAATAGACATACCCTCTGAATTCAGAGATAACCCAAGTATCCTATCATCATTGTACTGCTCAATTTTCCAGAATGGACTCACTCTATCAGACCACAGGAAGGTTAGTCCACCAAACAGGCGTCCTCTAAGTATCTTCTCCTCTGAATTAATTGAAGATATGGAGAAGGAATGGACGTTGCCATCTCTTGATAGACTAATCGGGAGCTCGTGCTTGAACAGCCATGTCTCCTGCAACGCACATATATCACTATTTGTACACAGCTGTTTCACAACGCTTTCTGCACTGTTAAACCCATTACAGTTAAAGGTGACCAGACGGAGATCTCCTAGAGATGTTTGCATTTGGTTTGAAGATAATCGTTTTCCTGATTTAATTTGGAGGGCTCCAAGCTTTTCTTGCTCTCGTAGAACTTCCGGATGCGAGCGCCTGCAGGCCACATATCCGGTGATTTGAGGCGCTTAACTTCCAGGTAGCTTGCACTGACTCTGAAGGCACAAAACTTGCCGAGACGGTTGAGCTTCTCTACTGTGTAGCTGCCATCTCCGGTTAGTCTCTTTATCTCACTCACAATCTGTTCACGAGTGATGTCCCCAACGATTGACACATATATGCTGCTTCGTTGTAAGGGAAAGATGCCTTCTGATGTCATTCGACCTGTTCCAACGAGGTGTTTAGTTCGTTTTCTTTTACGGTCGACTTTCTCATATTTTCCGCCTTCCAAGTCATTTCCGTTGCCGATGCAATTAGCACCAGACACTCCGGTTAAATCTTGTTTGCGTGGAGCAGGCGTTTTGACCTCCATGTCGTGCTTATCAGCTGTCTTTGTTGAATGAGGCGCCTTTGTTGGGTCGGTTCTCTTGTGCAGCTCCGTATCTACCCCAAGCAGCCAAAAGGCCGCATCGAATCGTCGACTCGTTGGCTTTAGTGGCTGGGTGATGTGAGTTTCATTGGCGAGAGGCTCTGTTGGCTTTGTGGGTTGGGTGATTTGAGGCTCAAATATGGGGGGTGTTGGGGTGACAGGTTGAGTGCGAGGTGGTGGGGTGACAGGTTGAGTGCGAGGTGGTGGTGGGGTGGCAGGTTGAGTGGGAGGTGGTGGGGTGGCAGGTTGAGTGGGAGGTGGTGGGGTGGCAGATGATTGAGCGCAGCAGAGTTCCTTGTTTGGAGTTTGCTACTGCTTCAAGTCGAGTAATGGATTCCTTGACGGCTTTTAAATCTTCTCTCAATGGCGAGATTTCTTCATGCACTGCCTTTTGCTGATGTTTCAGTATGTTCCTCTTGCCAGCCTCATTTTCTTCTCTTATCTTGCGCACTGCCTGTTCAAGTAGTCCCTCAAGTTTGTCCATGCGTTTTTCAATGGTTTGGCTGTTGGACTCCATCTTGCTATTTAATTTCCTCGCATCGCCTTCTGGGATCAATCTACTCACATCGGATCCTGGTAGAAAAGTCGGCAGTTTAGCGAGGTTGCAGGTTTGCATCACCTCATAAATTTTGTCCATTATGGTATTGGCTGTCCTTGGGTTGCCATCGATTGTGGCGACAGCATCCGGTTTGTAGACAGCCAGTGTCGCTTTCGCAATTTCTTGCAGCTTCTTCAATGCTGTTTTCAGCTCACTCGCTTTGCAGACGTCGATTAGGTTTTTTTTGATGGTTATTTTCCGATCTTGAGTGACTCTACTTGCGACGAACCACAGTACAGTGCTCACCACCACATCAGCACTTCTCTCATCCTTGAGTATGATCGGATCAAATTTACTCGCTGAGCTCTCAGTTTTGCTGGATTTGTTGTCTTTCTTGGCAGCAGCGTTACATTGTTTGCTGCTTTTTAAGTCGTTACTAATGATGACACCTAAATCTCTCTCCTTGCTGACGGGAATGAGTTTCTTTCCCGACATTGAATATGCGTGTTTGAGGTTATGGGGACTTATGTGCATAACTTCCATTCGTCCACATTATATTAATTTGCCTCTTTCTGACCAATCAGCAATTTTGTTCAAGTCTAGTTGGATCTGCTGACAATCTAGTTTAGTTTTCATTTTTCCTTCAATCTTAGTATCGTGTGCGAACTTGCTAATGTTTGAGAGTACGTTGCTATCGAGATCGTTAATGGATATTATAAAGAGAACTGGCGCTAACACGGATGCTTGAGGAACGCCGCATGTAACATTACCCCATGGGGAGGAAGCTCCGCTAGGTACAACACGCTGCCGTCTTTCCGGAAGCCAGCATTTTATCCACCTGTTAAGCTCGCCTCGATTTCCGATGCTGTGCAATTTACTAATTAGGCGCTTGTGGTGGACTTCATCAAAGGCCTTTTGAAATTCAAGGTAAATGATATCGATTGAAGATTTTGAGTAGTGGATTTCGATTATGTATCTAAAAAAGAGTAGCAAATTCGTATGACAGGCACAGTTGTGTCAAATGCCATGCTCAGGAGTCACCAATCAATTTGTTTGATTCTAATTATTCTGTAATTTTATCCGTTATCAAGCTTTTCATCAACTTGTCAATGACTGAGGTGAGACTAATTGGACGGTAGTTGCCTGGACACTTTTTGTCCCCTTCTTTCAGTTTGGGATAACACTGGCTTATTTCCATTTAGAGGAGCAGGGGTCATTTGTGAGAGATTGGGTGAAAATGTTCGATAAATGTTATGCGATTTCGTTTCTAGTGTCTTTTAGAATTCTGGGATGAATTTGGTCTGGACCTGAAGATTTGGTGACTTTCAATTTATCTATATATTAAATAACTTCGACGGTAGAAAAGTTCACTATGGTGAGTGTTTCAATTTTTTTTTGCCGCAATGATGTCCTCAGGATTAGAAATATCCTGATTCTCTAACGTAAATACTTAACAAAAGTATTCATTAAGTAGAACACTCATTTTGGTGTCGTCCGTTTCTAGCTCACCAATATCGATCTCGAGAGGACATATTACAGATATTTTTTTTCTCTAAATATAAGTGAAAAATTGTCTCGGATAAGTTTTGGAATTGGCAGCAATTCCATTTTCATTTTCTTTATCCTTACATTTCAGGACCCTCTTTAGATCTCGTCTGCCAGTGTTGTATCCATTTTTTGCATCATCGTCATGTGGATATCTCTGTTTATCTAGTGCTTGGCTTTCTTTCGTGATTGAAGGCGCTGCAGTTCTCCTTTCCAGTACATGGGCTGATAAACTGTTGTTCGCCTGGTTTCATGTGGGATATGCTCATATTCAATATTTGTAAGTGCAGTCAAGAAATAGTTAAGCAATTGATTGACATCTTGTCCGCGGGTTATAATATTTGCTGACGCTATTGTCTCTCTTAAGCCATCAAAATTAGCTAATCTGAAATTAGTTACTTCTTCGCAGTTTGTTTATTCGGGGGGCGATAGACGAGTGGTTCGCCTTTTCCGACGTTCGTGATATGAGAGTCGCTTACACTAAATAGGAAATCAAGAAAGTTACTACTTATTGTAGGTGCTTCGCAATTTGGATCATGAACTTGTCATTTGCAAAATCAATCAGACGTTGGCCGGTGGCAGTGCATTCGCCTGTTTCCCAATTAATTTCGTGGATATTGAGGTCGCCAAGAGCAATACTGTGTTGTGTTGTGACCACATCGACGAGGGTGTTGTAAAGATTGATATCATCTGCAACCTTGCTTTTATGGGGTCGATAGACGAGAGTGATTTGATATTTCAAATGTCTACCGACTACTTGGATTGATACTATGTCGTGCCTGTTGTTTGGAATGACGACTTCTGATATTTGCTGAGTGTTTTGCACGAGAAACAGCACTCCTCCACCCTATCGGCCTTGTCTATCTTTGTGAAATAGTGAGTAACCGGTAGGAGTAAATTCGCCTAAATAATGCCAGGTGCTCAATTTCCTCCCCGATTCCGTGTTTGCTATGTGCGTGGGTTAAAACACGTAATGTGGGCGTGTGCATGCGTGAGTATACGTCATGTGGGAGTGTCCACAGCAGCTCGCTCGCACTGCTTTCTTCTTGCTGGATTCCTTGCAGTGCGTGATTTCATAATTTAGTTGTACAGATATGAACATATCAATAAAATGAAAATTATGTCTATTTGTTCATTATACAGTGGTATTCGTTAATGGTGGCATTTGCGATTTCTTATAATCAATATCTCAACTCGGCTTGACCATCACATACCTAGCATCATAATTTGTGTTGGTCAGCGAGGGCCACCTGCCGCTCTCATCGCTAACATACTTTGCCTTCGATTCTTAGGATAGCATATTCCCTGAATCCGATTCTCCCGATTGCAATACTTAGAACAGCAGATAGCCTTGCAAGATTGCGGGATGGGTGATTGCGAGTAACCGTTGCGGGCATCACCCAGTACCGGTGGCCATGACGTGGGTTTAGGGCTGGAAGTGAGCCGCCGTAACCCTTCTCACCCGGTATATCCCTATAGCAGTGATCGTATCAGTCTATCTGTACTACTTTTCCGATCCGAGAGGAAGCTTGTCGTTCGTTTGAGTTGGTTAACAGTATAAATCATCTCATTATTACCTGAAATAAAATTATTTGTAGTAATAACTTGAATTGTGAAGAGGGGCGTGCCAAGCTCATTCCCAATAATAATAATCTCGACAGCTCCAGGGAACGACGTGTCGTTCTTACGTTGAACGATTCATGTTTCCTAGAGTTTGTCTCGTACGTTTTGAACGAATTCACGGATTCAGAGCCAACTACCGCAGCTGGTATGCTGGTAAGTGCGATCGGGAAGAAGGGTTGCGCTATAGTCGTAGCGAAATGTTATACCACAAGTTTCGCCCCGTTGTTTCGGGTACGAAAATTGTGGTCCCTGTGGAAAAAATCGACAGCGCTCACGTTATTAAATCCTGGCAGGTATTTGAAGATTTCAATAATCTGGTCCCTCTGTTTTTGTTGCTTGAGGGTGATGAGGCCAAGCTCCCTCAGCCTATCCTCGCAGCTCTGGTGGTGTGGCAGCGGGATGAGCTTAGTAGCACGGTACTGGATGTGTTCTAGTTTGGCTACGTTCCCCTCATGTGTGGAGCCAGAATTGGACTGCATGCTCGAGGTGTCCTTCGTTTGGCATAGGAAAACGGGACATGAAATGAAGGTTACGGTTAGCTGTCTTGAAAACTTTCTTCGACCATTGCGTCCCATTTCAAATCACTCCAGCCATGCTATTCAAACATTTCAGCTGGAAAACATACAATTTTCTTCGTTTCTATGCTCTCGCCCTCTATGTCTCGGGTCCGAAGAGCACAGATGGAATAACTACCTCCTCAAACATCCCACTCACTGCTGCCATACCCAGCCTCCTACAGCTCAGTAAATTCATCAGTATACTCTACACTCTCACCCTTCCTTCATTCGTGACATCATCTCAGTTGCCACTAGTTCAGTCATCTCCACCTGAGTGCCCAGGTACTAACAACACTTAATTACCTCCAATACCTTTGAATAAAAGAGGACACTAATACTACTACCATCGACACTCTCGAAACATTTAATTTCTTTATTTTTACCCTTGATCAATCGCAGCTTCCTCTTCTCATACACTCTACAAAACTACTACACTAGCCTACACAACTTCTTCTCCCAATCTGCTGCAAGTGCCGTGTCATCGGCTAACAGTAACTACTGACTCATTACACTCATGCCAACTCCGTCCATTTGCCTCCGACAGCTCTAAACATTGATTCATTAGACTCACTCCATAAACACAGAGTTTGAACTGCCAGGAAAACGTACCCAACCATGTATCAGTCCCATTTTCGATGAGGAGCGGGCCCTCACCAAGCTTTCTACCATAACACATAATCTGCTGCCAACGTAGAAATTATTTTTCGTTTTTCCGTTCGACAAATTTCCGTTATACAATAAAGTTGGAAATCACAGCTCTTGTGCGATATTCACTATTATTTTGGCTGATAAGCCGCTCGTCGTAATATTCCTCACAGTAACAATGCATATTGGGCACTCCCATTCCCATAAGCTAAATTATATATTTACAAATTTGTTATCACAATATGATTCCATCCTGAATATGCCTATATTCCTTATTTGAAATAGCGTTTGGTTCAAAGTTGTTTCTCGCAATAAGTCTTATCCCATACCATCCAATGTAATGAGCTACAATCATATATTAGGCAGGAGAATAGGTTTTGAGGAACTTCAAATGTTGAACTGAGCGGCATGGGAATGTTTTCCGTTCGCCATTTACAGAGTGTAGTTTTTTTCTTGTTGTCAGCTATTAAAGTCACGGTTTAACCGTTTCTAGTTTTTTTATCAATCCCTCAATTGATTGTTTTTGTTTGCCGAACGTATGCAGTTTAAAACTTTCTCCTTATCAGCATTGAACTGTGTAAGGCACACTTGTTGATTATTCCTAATCTATCTCGCGTCATCCTAGAATATAATCGCTTCTCGGCCTTCTTAGCTACGATCAAAGTGTAGTTTCTGTTTTTTACAGCTTAGTATCTGATACGATCCCCAAGTGGGATCAACGATATTGAACTGATTTTTTGACATACAAAAAAGCTACAGACACCACAGCCTCATAACAATTCAACATGAACTTCAAAAGTGCCTAAACCTAGTCTGGAACTGGGCTTCCCTAAACGGATTTCGATTCTCGTCCTCTAAAACTATAAGCATGCACTTTACCCTTGTGCCCGGTTTACATCTGAAACCAGCCTAACGCTGCACCACACATCTTTAGCATACGAAGAAATGATCAAATTCTTGGGTCCTATGTGGGACCCTAAACTCACGTGGCGACCCCACATTGCAGCCCTGGCGACTCGCTACAAAAAGGTCGACAGGACTTATCCAATCGGTAACATCCCTGAAGTTCGTTGCCGACATGGACACCGGAATGACGCTGTTCAGAGCAATAATACGATCACGCATGGACGGATCTGCAGCCAAAACTACTCTCGACCCTCTCTCTACCCCAATCGAATCCCTTAACGTGCTCGCTAACGAACTTCCACTTCCGCTTCGGTGAGACAAACTTCCACTACAATACTATTATAAAACTAGTAGTCTAATCAACTAACCAGCAATCAGCCACATCACCAACAAATCCGATAAGCGCCTTTTTGCGGCAAAAAAAAATATTATGCCCACCTTTTTCCCTACGCGTGGACAACCTGCTGACCTCGCTAAATATCAATCGTAAAGCTATTAGGCCTCCATTTTACTACCTAATTCCTCAAATTAACACATGTACCCTAAAGCAACTACTCCAACCAACGCGTACTGGCAAGAATTCCTAAGACTACTCGAGGAAGAATATTTAGAGCTACGCCACGTATACACTGACGGCTCCAAAAACGAGGACGAAGTGGGAGTCGCGTCTGTGTTCGGGTACACCCCACTCTCGGCCACCCTCCCACAAGAGGCCTCCGTGTTCTCTGCGGAGCTTCGCGCACTCGAATTAGCCATCTCTATTGCAAAAACCCATCGATTTCAATCAAACTCTGCTTTCAATGCTTTACCTCAGTCGGAGAATGGGGAACAGAGTTCACCAACAGAAAAGACCAAGTGTTCATCAACCACTTGTTCACGGGAGACACGTGGATAACTCCCAACCACCTGATGGATGTCGACATAGCACCAAACGCGCCACCTTGCCCCTGTTGCCACCAAGTGGCTATCAGCGTGAAACACTTACTGATGGATTGCAACGCACTCGCGACAGCCCAACGAGCGTTCCTTAATCCCCCGTGCAACCTACAAAGCCTACTCACGGACCCAACCTACCGTAAAAAGCTTCTCGCTTTCGGAAAACAAACCGGACTATACGAAGCTGTCTAAACCCCAAACACCTGTGCAAGTGAGGTGGTCTCTCCCCCCTATCACGCACAAAAATAGCAATACATTTTACGAAGATACCCGTTAACTCTTTACTCGCTCGTACGCGCTAGTACGTGAATATGCCACAATATAAATATGTACTAACTTCATCTTGACATGACTTATATTTTCGCACACGAGGTCGTGCGAACTTACCTGAATCAACGACGGTCGCGCCCTACGGAGAGCCTATTATTACTCACGGTGAGGCTCTGGTGGAAATGAAGCTCAAATCAAATCAAAAACCTAGAATTTACCAACAATGTTATCGTAACCATAATTTGATTGACCTAGATGTGAAAGTGTGACATGCATTGCGATCTGAAAAGCTATTAAATAACAGCGATATTTGTTCACCCAGAAATAACATTCACTGCATTTGTATGGTCTTATTCATCACCAGTAATCATTTCCTCCATTCATTTCAAACTGGCATCATTTGCCTGCAAAACAGACACAGCAGATTGTATGGAATCAAACATGGCGCATTTGGAACCTGATCCAACTGACTCGATATCAAATGATTTGTGAATTATGAAATGGACCGTCTTGATGAACCTCATTAGAGCATGAGGTTTGGAGAGCATCAAAGCGGTTTTGGAAAATACGAATTTGATGTCATTTTTGCAGAACAATAGGAATATGTCAGATATGATGATGGGGTAGCGAACGGGCCAAACTATTTTGAATGTGAGTCGAATCGTTGTCTACGTCGATACCAATGGATGATGCTGTATCTCTTTTTATCTACAGAATCAGTGAAAAAATCGTTTACCAGTTAGGACTGGTGAGAGACTGTTTACATGATTGTAAGGTCAAGCATTGAATTTAAATAATATTGGGATGGAAGTAATTAACTGCTATGTTGAAGCGCAAACACTGATTAACACATCCCTTGGAGGTACATTAGTTGAGATAAGAGTCAAATTGTTTCATTGTTAATGTGAAATCTTCAAGGAATTATCTATCGCTACAGCACCTTAGTTTATCGTCGAACAGACTACATCCAGTGATATTGCGATTGATTTGCAGGTATGGAATATTTCATTCTTTTAGTGTTCTCTTCTTCTGCAAAAAGCCGCGCTGCATGACTTTCTCCTCAATTCTCCTACCTACCTCTTCAGCATAACAATGCTTCAAGAAAATCGAAGGATTTTACTGCTGGGATTAGTCACAGATGCAGAAACTAGGCCGAATCCCCCAAAAGGGGGGTGGCTGCACCTTACACCCTCATTGGCTCACACTCACACAACTAAGTCCTTTTGTGCCAAAGGGTCCGGCCGTTAACCCCGCAACACACACTTTGGGTCACGTTGTCAGCAGCAGGGCCCGACAGTTTTCACTGGTTTACCGCGTCGGATCATGATAGCCGCCCCCCACCCCCAACCATCCCGACCACGTGATGCCAAAGGCGGGAAAGCACGTCAGAGCAGCGTCAAATATCAACTATTCACGCATGTTCATTGCACGCTCTTCTGCTACTTCAATATTCAAGTCTCTCCTTCCTAATGCCTTCTTCACAACATCCATCCCGCCAAATTTCAGTCTACCTCTATGCCCGCGGCCACTCGCCACCGCCTACATCACCCTTTTCACTAATATCCCTTCATCCATCCTCATTATTTACCAGAACCATTACAGAACTTGCGAATCCCCTCTGTCCTCCAACTTCTTACCATCCCCGTTTGGATTCGAACCATGTCGTTTGTGATCCGGTCTCTCCATATCACTCCAGACGTGCTCCCCAAACACTTGATCTCGGAAACATTAAACTTTCTTCTCTCCTCTGCTCTCACCCCCCAAGTCTCAGCTCCGTAAAACCCAGTTGGGACAACGGCACCCTCATACAACCCTACTTCACATCAGTTTCCACTAGTTCAATTCTAACGAAATGGGTGCCAAGATACTTGCAACACTGAACTTAGTCCAACAACTCTTTATTTAGGAGGACACTAATTCTGGCCGCATCAACAGTCTTCGAGCATCTCATTACTCTACTGTTACCCACGTTCACTCGCAGCTTCCTCCTCTCACACACTCTACCAAACTCATACACTAGCCTACATAGCCTCTCCTCTGAATCCGCAACTCACTCAACTGCCAACCCCGCCCACTCGCCTCCATCAGCTCCAAGTCACGGCCGAGCACACTCGCGTTAACCTCCCTTACCACTCCATCCATGTAGAGATTGAACAGCCAGGGAGACATCACTCAACCATTTCTCAGGCCCACTGTCACTGTGAACCAATGACTCACCTCGCTTCCCACTCTGACACAAGCTCGGTTGCCAACATAAAAACTCTGCACCGCTTTCAACAAATTTCCGCCCACTCCATATAAACGATTAATCGGTCGTACATTAATTCATGTGGAACCGATAATTTCATGGTAAAAATATTCATTTCACCGAAAAAGATTGCATAAATTTTTAATGTTTGAAACATAAAAACAATAATCCAGAATCACCATACGTTTGTATTGTAGTTTCCTGGATCTCTTCGGTCATTCTTTTTTCAAATTGAAAGTAACAAACTTATCTCAACGCCATGGAAATTATTTAAACGTGATTTATCATACAAATCATTGGAGACATGACATTCCTACGTTATCGCATATTTACTAAGCATTTCATACATTTCAAACCCTCCTAACAAAGACTCATCATATTTTAAGCCAAACGATATATTCAACCACCGACATACTTCTCCATTGAAAATTTATAATCTATTAGAGCAGGCATTTACTGCTGCAACAAGCGTATAGATAAGCTTCCACATGCAATCACTGCTTTCAAATGGTGTAGTTCGTGGACACTCTTTGTTTCATGTTAACGCTCAGCACAATTTCTGCATGGACAAAATATTATCTTCTTCATCTGACCAAAGTTAGCAGAGTTTTCGGCGCCGCCACCAGGAATATTTTAACTTTGGATGGTCGTCGTCCGACCGCAGGACATCGAAAACTTTTGAAGAATGGCCTGTTGGCCAAAATTAGGGCTTCTTTCTTGTCACCTGCCGAGTTTCGAATTTCGCGAATTATATCTTGAATTCTTAGAAATAATTCACGGTTAACGTAGATGAGATATTTTTTTTTTATATAACTAATAAAGAATAGCCTAACAAATTATTCAATATATAACATGAAAACGAGCGTGGAAAATGGTGATTGGGACTGAAAAAGCGAGATGAAGTCCTAACAAGTTACTCACATGACAACTTTCTGACAGTTAAATATAGAAACAAGTGAAAAAAATACTTCATTGCAACTCATCTGTATATAAAGCGAAATCTACATGAAACTAATTTCTGAATCAGATAAAATAATCCAGCAGTATAATATAACTCATTTGATTCACGAATACTTGCACCATGTAATGTTATTTCATCTGACATTAGAAGGCACCGATCATTCACGCAGTTATCGTTGAGTCGTCTTTTCAAATTGAAAGAGAGGAGTCTGGCAGTATAAAACACTGTCTCCTAATCAATCAAAGTTGTTGAGCGGTATATAGGCAATCCAATAATCCATTTTTGTTTTGCACATAAATATGGAATCACCGGTTAATATATATATATATATTCATATACATATAAA
>SDVV010027896.1:0-12039 GCA_016164225.1 Gammarus roeselii | reverse complement strand
GGTCTTCCCGAGCTCCTCGAGTCCCCCGAGACCCCTCGCCTCAGCTCATCTCGGTTTGTCTCGAATCATTTCGGCCAGTTTCGGCTCGTCGCGACCAACTCGACTCGCCTCAACATGTTTCGACTGATCTCGACGCACCTCGACCAGCCTCGACGCGACCCTCGCCCTCTGCGCCAGCAATCCGCGGACTGTAATGGTCAATTGTTCTACTCATGCATCTCACAAACATTTTTCTGTGTATGAGCTTTACAGAGCTGGGAAGGGGAAGCAGAGGTTCCAGGATTCAGAGGGGCTGCTAAAGGGTCCCACAGTTTCTCAAAAGGGTTCTAAGGTAAAGGGTCTCAAGGGTGTCCCAAGGGGCCCCAGAAAGGTCCAAGTGGATCCCCCCAAATCCACCTGGTCTCCCAAGTCCTCCGGGTTCCCGAAACCCCGGGTCCCCGAGTCCCGCGGGTCCCACGAAAACCTCCCCTCCCAGGGTCACCTTGTCTCAACCAACCTCGATACATATAATAATAATAATAACAAATTCAAACTTTATCACCATGAAAAAAGGGCAGATAAAAATAATAGAGCCCAAGCTAGAAGAAATACTAAAATAAAGTGTTAATGATCTATAAAATGAATAATCATCCATCCACCCCAAGGGAAGAAGGAGTAGCTACTTGTACGTAGTACCGGTAGTAGTTTTGTATTAAGACAGCCGCCGGCTCAAGTAGGAGTTGCAGCCTGTTAGTAGCGCCCGTAGTAGTTCTGTAAAATGACGGCTAACTGCAAAAGAAGGTAGAAGTAGCTACCTGTTTGTAGCGTCGGTAGTAGTTCTGTAAAATGACGGCCAGCTGCTGAGGCATGTAGGAGTAGCTACCTGTTTGTAGTGTCGGTAGTAGTTCTGTAAAATGACAGCCAGCTGCTAAAGAATGCAGGAGAAGCCACCGGTTTCTAACGTTGGCAGTAGTTCTGTAAAATGAAAGCTAGCTGCTAAAGAATGTAGAAGTAGCTACCTGTTTGTAGCGTCGGTAGTAGTTCTGTAAAATGCCGGCAAGCTGCTAAAAAAATGTAGGAGTAGCTACCTGTTTGTAGCGTCGGTAGTAGTTCTGTATAATGACGGCTGCCTGACGCTCCTTGTCTTGTTCAGCCTGCTGTCGCTTGCGCCCCTTGTACTGGCGGTAGGCCGTCTGGATTATCTTGGCCGCCTCGTATAACTCGCGCTGCTCCTGGTCTGGGGACGCAGATAAAACACTGATAGACATATCTCAAAACCTAATTTTCTTGTTAAGGGAATCAGGATCCAGAAAAAAAATTGCAGAACTTTGCCTAGCCCTATTTTTTTAGCAACTATTCACACCGTTATGCTTGTATTCAATCGAGTGGCTAAACGTGCAATAAAAATTTGACACGATGAAATGGTCAAGGAAATTTACTATTCAAGACCCAAACACCTTCGAGTTATGAAATGCCAACCCCTTTTTTAATTAGGATCTCATAACGAGTTCTGCAGTTTCACATCAACAAAACGCTATGATAGCGTCTACGTGCAATTATCACTATAAAGCAGTTACAAAGTGAGCCGGTTGCCTCTGACGCACCAGACAGAGTTAAGTTTGAGAAATCAGTGGAGAAGTCCCGCGTGGATGCGTGGAAGAATTCAGAGAAGTCTGCCGTAGTTGGAGATGAGTCTAGTGCGAAAGAAGAGGAGGGTGCTGGAGACGGGGAGGGTAGGCAGAAGGAGGAGGAGGACGGAGCCGGGGAGGGTGAAGGCAGGCAGCATGAAGAGGCGGGGCTTAGGGAGGAGCAGGGGGTTCCGGCGTCGATCAGCCTATTGGAGGAAAAGTGAGAGTTAGGCACAGCACAATAGTTTTTGCAGTCCCTGACGCATTATTGTCATGCAACAACATAGCGGGTGTCCTAAGCAGATTTTTGTTGATGGTCAACCATGAGTGATCAAACTATCTGTTAATATTAAAATATTACAATTCTTACGCGTAAAATATTAAAATAAATTGAAAGAGATCTTCAAAATATAATTCACAATAAGCGCAAACTTTCCAAATTAGCATATTATCCCCAACTGACGACAATCCGGTGGTCAAAACCTTGGTGTTGCTGTGGGTGGTGATGCACGTAAGTAGGGAGCAAGAGTTGTCGCGGACTGTACGAGGCGTAAGAGATGATAAAGCAAGGAAAGCCCCTGATTTGGACGGTGTTGCGACAGAGTGCCTAATGAGGGGTGGAGTATCGGTAGTCGGATGGTTGGTGCAGCTAAAGAATCTGTTGTTTGTGTCAGGCGTGGTGAATATCGAATCGCGCGGTGCTTGCATATTTCCGCTGTACTAGGACAATGGAGATAACAATGAATGCAGCAACTCAAGCGGTATCAGTTTGTTGTGTGTTGTTGGTAAGTTGTAAGAGAGAGTGGTAAGCAAGTGGATTAGAGACAGTATGGAAGGTACGATTGGTGTGGAACAGTGTTGCTTCAGGAGTGGTAGAGGGTGTACCGATCAGATTTTTGCATTAAGACAAGTCTGTGAGAAGTACTTTGCAAAGAATCGGAAAAAGGCCCACGATAAAGTCGACAGACAGGCGTTTGTGGAGGGTGCTGCGTTTGTATGGAGTGGGTGGAAATTTGTTGAAACAGGTTCAGAGTTCCTCTGTTGGCAGCAGAGCATGTGTCAGAGTAGGTAGCGATGTGAGTGCTTAGTTCCCAGAAAGGGGGACCGGGACAAGGTTGGGTTTTCTCTTTCACTCGTAAGAGCCATATGGTTTTGCACTGCGCTTCTGCTTTCTATTGGAATGAATCGTGGAAACAAAAATTACAAAGACGCTTTCACGAGAGAATCTTGATAACATCCGTTGAACGTAGTTTTCGACCGATTTAGACCTTTGTGTCTTTTAACCTTACTCGGGAATCTCGAAACGTTCAAGTTCCTCGACTGTCCTCAAATTTTTAGGAAAAATAAACTTTTGGCCGCTTGGCGGCGCGTGGCGTCCTGCGCCTGTCGGTTTAAGTGTCTTCCAGGTGGCGAGTGGCGCACTTAGCCGTCTAAACCCCGTCATTCATTCGTCGTTCTTGCTTCGGACGCAGAGCACTACCACCTCACTCGATCCTGACAGATCGTCGCACCTTTTCGAAAGATAAGATTCAGTGCGGGGCGGCCCATCTGGGCAGCGGATTAGTGGCCCACTGCCCCTAGAGCCACAGATGGGGTCGGCAATTATTGCCCTGCCGTACTGAATTTGCTCTCAGTGAGCTGCGTCCCACGACACAATTTGTCATTACAGGCATTAGTCATAACAGAAATTTGTCGTAAGAGTAATTTGTTGAAACAGAAATTTGTAGAGACAGAAATTTGTAGACAGAAATTTGTCGAGATGGAAATTTGTCAATACAGAAATTTGTCGAGATATAGATTTGTCTAAACAGAAATTTGTCAGGACAGAAATTTGTCAAAACAGAAAGTTGTTAAGACAGAAATTTGTCGAGACAGAAATTTGTCGAGACAGAAATTTGTCAAGACAGAAATTTGTCGAGACAGAAATTTGTTGAGACAGAAATTTGTTGAGACAGAAATTTGTTGAGACAGAAATTTGTCGAGACAGAAATTTGTTGAAACAGGAATTTGTTGAAACAGAAGTTTGTTGAAACAGAAATTTGTGGACACATAATCGTTGACACAGCAAATTGGTTGAGACACCAAATTTGTCGACACATAAATTTGTCAACACGTAAATTTGGTCGTTAGTACACAACATTTGGTCGAATCAAACACTTTCTGCCAAATATTGTGTTATACCCATACTCTCATAAAAATCGTTACCTCCGACTTATACTTCTCTATCCCTGATTTCAGAACACGCCAGAAACGCTTCCCACGTCGGGCCACCGAGCCCCCCGACAGCAATACCTATCGGCTTCCCGGTCCACCTGCTCCCAATGCGCCTCTCCTCTGCTCAAAAACGACCTCCATACCACCTGCCTGAGACACTCCGGCTGCTTCACGGTACACGTGTATAGGACAGCAGGGTGTGCCATCTGCCTATCGGTAAGGAAAGCAGCCCCAGGCAGTGCGGCCTACGAGGCTTTCCTGAACAGAAATCGGTCCATGAGACGGAGACACACTGGCAAGGTCACATAGGACACATGGTCCTTTTTTGCACCCTGCCTCCCGCCACCTTACACTTCCGGGCACGCAACGCAATCCACCTCGCTACTCGGAGTCTAGGAACACACGGAAGGCATAGGAGGAAAGCACGGCAGCAGACGAAACACCGGCTCTCCCCCTTCCCCGGAGGAGAGGTGGTATGTACCTCTCCTCCGCGCAACGTGCACAGAGGGATTGGTGAGCTGCGACTATGAGGTCTACACCATAGAGCCCTCTAACAATCTGATCAAGGTTCATGAGAGAGGCTCTAACTTCATTTTCTCCCCGGCGGACTTGACCAGCATCGGAATTCAGCTACTCGTCCGCAGGTCCACCCCTTTTCTGCCGCCAGCGTGTTCGAAGAAGCTCCCTCTCCAGCTTCTTAAGAGTGTCTTTGCGGTCGAGCAACCCTCCCATCAGAGAGGACGGTTTGTTCGTTCTAGAACGTATCCCAGAGGGCAATATGTATTGAACGTATCCGACGCTTGGTCAAACACGCACTTTGCTCTCACAGCACACTGCCCCGTAGTCAAGTCCCTGATGGAGTTCACGAATGCTCCCATCCTCTCCCCAAAGGCTCTCTTCGACGCCACAAAGAATAAGATCGCTTTCCCGGTCCATCACATTGCCATAGAAGCACGTACTAAGGACTTCCAACTCCGCACGTAGGTGGCTTACAACCTGCGCGGCTACGGCGCATCACTGACGGGGATCCTTGCGCGCATCCGGACTCCCGTCCTCACAGATGGCACGCCAGTTACCCCTCAGTCACTGCGCTGTCTGTCAGAGCTCACAACAGGCTCCGTTTACAAACTATTGTCGGGATCCCTCTTCGATGCAGCTCAGTGAAGATACCAGGTTTGGCTTCAGATGCTGGACAGGCTCGCTCCAGAATCCGTCCGGACCGCCCTCCTAGCAGGGTCGGTATTTGAACCTCAACTATTCACCGACGGGGCGATCTTACAGGCTAGCCAAGCGCTGGACACTTTCCATAGCAGGACAGAGGTCCTCTTCTTTCTGGGCCCCTCCACATCAGGTTTCGCAACACCGAGAAGCTGTTGCACAGCATCCTCTCTATAGCCGAGGCGGAATGGCACGAAGCTCCTTTGTGGCCGACCCGCACCGCCCAGGGCGCGCCCTACGTTCCAGCAGGGCGCTAGGCAATACCAGGGGAAGCAGGTGGTCTCCGGTGCCTCTCAGACAAGCTCCAGCCCCTCTCCCCCCCACCTGCCCTGGGGCCCGGGGACCCACCCAATACGTTTCAAGGTGGGGTAGTCGTGGAGAGGGTCAGGGAACCTCGGCACACAAACGTTCCTCGCCCTCCCACTCGCAGCCCACGGCTTACCCCAGACAGCGGGACCGCCCCTCCTTCCGCAAACTCTGACGTTCTGCCGGCAACCCTCAAGAACAACCTCGTGCACTGGACCAAGGCCACGCCCTTGGTCAAATGCATTATTGCCACAGGCTTCTCCTAGAAATGGACGCCACCCCCCCCCCTCACTCGATCACACAGTCTCTCACCGACAACGCGAAGACGTTCTAGAACCCCTCGTATCAAAATCTCTGCGCGAAGGCATAGTCAAGGCGGTTCCCTGACAGCCGGCTTTTGTATCTCGCATCTTTGCGGTCCTCAAGGCCTCGTGAGGAGTTCGCCTGGTGATCGACCTCTCCTACCCCAACAGATACATCCCGGTATCCATGTTTCGCATATCCCACCCGCAGCGCATACGGGCAGTGCTGAACCCCCTCTCTATTGCACCGAATTGGATATCAAGGACCCCTTCCCGCACATCCCAATTCATCCCAGGTTCCAAAGGTTCCTGGTCTTCAAACTGCGAGGCCAACTGGTTTTCTGTTTGGCCCTTCCGTTCAGTCTCGACTTGGGACCAAAAAACCTTTACAACGGTCGCGAAGCTGCCCTTTCGTTTACTCCACCAGCAAGGGATAGATGCGGCCTTCTACATCGACGACTGGCTACTCTGGGCACCGACAGCACTTCACTGCCGACGCAACACCCAGAAGGCCTTTGACTTTCTCCTCAAACTAGGCTTCCGCGTTCACATGGAGAAATTTAATCTAGAACCCACCCAGCAGATCGACTTCTTGGGGGTAACATTCACCGGCGCGGCCGGGTCCATTGCCCCAGCCTTACGACACAACGACCGCTGCAGGGACATGGTCACAGAGATACTTTCCCGTGGAACCCTCTCGCTCCGACAGCATCAGAGCTTCCTCGGCATAATAAATTTCCTCACACCTTACTTACGCCATGCTCGCCACTTCTTCAACGAGTTGGTGATCGCAGCACGCTCCCTCCACTTCTCCCGC
This sequence comes from Gammarus roeselii, assembly GCA_016164225.1. NCBI lineage: Eukaryota > Metazoa > Arthropoda > Malacostraca > Amphipoda > Gammaridae > Gammarus > Gammarus roeselii. The sequence continues at coordinate 5,575 of SDVV010027896.1, read as the reverse complement.
AAGCCCTGCCGTCTCAACAATCCCTACCGCCAGGCAGCTCAGCAGTGCCGAGACGGGACTTTTCTTCATACCCCCGTCCCGTTTGTAATGCCTCTCTCGGAGCAAATCCTGTGGACGGATGCATCGGACGATGCGTGGGGTGCCGTATGCTGCGGCGACCAGCAGTCTTACGGCCACTGGTCTCCCTGGGAACGCAATCTCCATATTACGGCGAAGGAATCGCTGGCCATCATACACGCTGTGATCGCACGAGCTCATAGGCACCACACCACAGTCCGCGTGATGTCCGACAACCGCGCGGCCCCGGCGCTGCAGAAGTTTGGAGCACAGCGCCACCACCTCTCTTTCCTCGCAACCTACCTACCTTCCCGGTTCGCAGAACGTTTGGGCCGATTAGCTCTCACGTCTCCTATTGGTAAAAGTAGTAGTAACAGTAGTAGTGATACTTGTAGTAGTAGTTGCTTCCGTTTTCCACCGGAGTCCCAACGCGAAGTTGATGCAGACTCCCCCGTAGGGCAATTGAAGCGTAGCAAAGTAGGTGCAGCGTAGATCACGAGTAGGTTCAACGCAGATTCCAAGTAGGTTTTAACGTAGATTCCGAGAAGGTTTACTGTAGGTTCCGAGTAGGTTTAACGTAGATAGAGATTGGGTTTAACATAGATACAGAGTAGGTTTAACGTAGATACCGTGTAGATTTAATGTAGATACACAGTAGGTTTAACGTAGATACCGAGTAGGTTTAACGTAGATACAGAGTAGGTTTAATGTAGATACAGAGTAGGTTTAACGTAGATACCGAGTAGGTTAAACGTAGATACAGAGTAGGTTTAGCGTAGATTCCGAGTAGGTTTAACGTAGTAGGAGCAGTAACCGCTTCCGCGCTACCAGGCCCCCCGTCGCTCACCACCGTGCAGGGCCCCTGCGGGCGTCTAACGATACATAATTATACAACTACTACAAAATAGATCACCATGAAAAATAGGCACAGGTAAATAATAGAGCCCACGAAATAAGAAATAATAAAATACTAGAATAAAGTGTTAATGATCTATAAAATGAATAATCATCCATCCTCAACCTCCTACCGGTAGAAACGGGATGGGCGCTGACGCCTCAGTGCTCCTTCTGCTTCTCTACCTTTCGCGGGACCATGCACATCGACCTCTTCACGCATCCGTGGAACCACAAGCTCCTACTATTTGCAGCTCCGTTTCCTCACCCGCGAGCGGCTTTAGTGTATCCTCTTCAATGCGACTGGAATCAGTGGAAGGAAATACACCTCTTTCCTCAATACAACCTGATCCCCCAAGTGCTCCGCAAACTCGAGACGTACCGCTACAGCGGCGTCCTAGTGGTCCCCGACCACCCCAACACACTGTGCTGGCCCACGGTCGTCGCGTCTTTCAACCAACTCTCGCTCGCCCTCGACGTGTCCCAGCGCATCGAAGAAAGGGAGGTCCCTCTAACATCACGACCCTTCTCACGTTATCTCGCATTCAACTTTTAAAAACGGTGCTCACGATCAAATTCAATAGCTCGCTGGCGGACACCCTGGTTAACACGCACAAGCAGTCCACACAACGCCAATACCATAGCGTCTGGACTTGTTTCCAAACGTGACTGCGCGCCCTGCAGGCGCAGTCTATCAACCAGTCCACCCTCTTGACGTTCCTGCACTACGCCGGCAAGCAGAAGCGGCTCAACCCTCGTACGGTTCTGGTCTACAGGAATGCGCTACGCTTGCCCCTCTTACATGGCTTTGACGTCACGACCCGCGGGGCAATCTTTCAAGAACTGGCTAGGGCCCAGTTTTACGAAAATCCGCCACAACAACGCTTCGTGCCGCAGTGGAAGCTCGAGCCGGTGCTCGACATGCTTGCCTCTCCTCACTTCAATACTCAAACGACGTCAGTTTTGGCGCTCTTTCAGAAGACTCTGTTTCTCGTCGCGCTCGCAGCAGGTAACAGGGTCTCAAAAATTGCAGCCATGTCACGCACGGGACTGCATTTCTCCAAGAACCCTCCATGCGCGCTCATCCTGACCGCTGATAAGTTCCTGTACAAAAACCAGACCCTCGCCTACACACCACCGCTCATCTCAATCGCCTCACTGCTGCCGGATGGCCGGGCACACGGCTTGTGCCCTTTGACCGCACTCAAAGCCTACATAGCACGATGTCCATCGCACAATGAGTTTTATTCATCTATCCTACTTCCGGCAAGCCTCTCAGGGCGTCATCGGTGGGGCACTACATCTGCTTGCTTATCAATGAGGCCACACCGCATGCCTTCACTAAGGCTCACGATATCCGCAAGTATGCCTCGTCTCTCGCTTGGACGCGTTGAGTCCCGTTTCAAGACATCCTATCCAAGGTGTTTTGGTGGTCGCCCCACGTATTTGTGCACAAATACCTCTTCACAGTAGAGAAGCCTAACCAGCCTTGTGTCTTCTTGGGAACCAGGTAGATAGTCTTCCTCGCCTCCTACGTTTCGGATACCACATCCGCTGAGGCCAGCACCTCCTCTACGTAGCATAGAGTACGCACTTCATTATCTTACCATCGCGCGCAGCGACACTCCACGCAAAGCCTTCAGGTTACGAATTACGAACTATGTATTTCCTTATCCTACTCGCAGTACAACTCTGTTACCATAGGAGCTAGTTATTGTACACATTGTTGGTACTGGTATATATAGAATTCATTGCCAACCGGACGGTTCACCCACCCTTTCTGGAGGGCAATATGTATTGATTACGTAACTACTCTATGGTTGCTGATGCTCACGGCTCGCATATTGTTTTTGGCCGCGTCGAGCAAGTATGTTCACTGCCATTGCCACAACGTCATATTTCTATTTACCCATACTTAAATATTACTTGGGCCTTCAAGTTCAGGGCCCGCATATTAGTTTGCCGCTAGGATCTAGCTTTTCGCTGTCGTCGACAATTCTTGTATTCGCCAATCAGTACAGTCCTTACCACCATTTATACTAATGTATTATCATTCCCTTACACGGCAAGCGCTTCCTTGGAAACACCCAATTCAAGATGCAACCGATCCATCCAACTTCTGTGCTCTTCTGGCATTGGCCAGCTTGCGCTACATGATGGTATTTTCTATGCAAAACCATGTGGCTCTTACGAGTGGAAAAGAATATAACATTGTTTATATAGATACTCTTGATAAAAAGCTATTTTTCTGTAATGGGTAAGACCCGTATGGGGCCTCCTCCTCCCTCTGCAATCTTAACTACGCACCAACGTCTCCTCACGGAAAGCAACTTCGCTAGCCCTCATGAATGATGGGGTAGCCCAACCCTCGCTTATACAGGAAAGGAAGGAGGTTGGGGTTTGGGGGTTCAGCTGGCAGACGGTTGAGCGCGCCACTCGCTACCTGGAAGACATTTAGACCAACAGGCGCAAGACGCCACGAGCCGCCAAACGGCCATAAGTTTCTTTTTCCTAAAAACTCGAGGACAGTCGAGGAACTTAAGTTTCGAGATTCCTGAGTAAGATTAAAAGACACAAAGGTATAAAGCGGTCGAAAATTACGTTCAACGGATGTTATCAAGATTCTCTCGTAAAAATGTTTCTGTTATGTTTTCTCTTCAGGATTCATTCGTATGAAAAGCAGAAGCGCAATGCAATACCATATGGCTCTTACTCATTACAGAGAAATAGCTTTGCATCGAGAGTGTCGAGATAACATAAGTTATAATGTCTCTCAAGATGTTCAATCTTGAAGTTTTGAGTTGTTATAAGCAAAAAAGTGGAGTTAAAAGTTGAGTCATTTACTGTTTACAGATACAGCGGCACGGGTGGCAGATTCGGAGAATAAGCTGTATAGGCTAGTATTGGAATTTGGCATAGTATATGAGAAGAGGAAGCTGCGAGTTAAAATAAGTATAAGTAAAGAAATGAGGCGCTCGAGGAATATCGATGAGAACAGAATATGTGTCCTCCTAAATGAAGAGTAATTGGAGGAAGGGTCAGTGAATTACCAGGGGACTCACGTGATGAAGACTGGACTAGTGGAAACTGAGGTGAAATCGCTAGTGAAGGAGGAGTGTCAAGTGTGGGGTGCACTGAAGAGTGTAATAAGATGTAGGACGCTTGGTATGGAAGCAATGAGAAGGTTGTATGAGAGGGTAGTTGCCCCGACTGTGCTGTATGAGGCTGAGAAATGGGGGGCGAGAGCGGAAAAGAGAAGAAGGTTGAATGTTTTTGAGGGGCATGGCCGCAGTGACGCTATAGGATAGGATCAATAATGACGTTGTTTGAATAAGAACGGGGATGGTGAGAAAGTTAGAGGACACAGTAGATTCACGTGTTCTGAGGTGAACCAGGCACATGGTAAGGACGGAATCGGATGCGAGAGAAATAGGCCTAGAGGTAAACCGAAGTTTGGGTGGATTGAAGACGTGACGCAGGCGTTCGAAAGGAGACATCAGTGTGAAGGCAGTGAGAGAGCGTGAAATGAAAAGGCGTTATTGGAGGATGGTCATGAATGGATAAGTTTTGACGCGCCCTGATGTGCTTTCCTGCCCAAGGCGTCTCGTTGAGAAACGGGATGGACTTGGAGGTCGGGCAATATGACGTAGCAGAAGTAAACTAGAAACGCTGTCTGGCCTTGCTGCTGGCACTAATAGGACCTCACTGCTGACCCGAAGTGTGTGTGGCAGGGTTGACCGGACTCTTTGGCGCTGGAAAGTCGATTTTTGTTTTGCGAGCGAGTGCATGAAAAGAGTGTGAGGTGCGCCTTGCGCACCTCACAGTGTCTCTTTCTCAGGGATTTGGCCTTGTCTCCGTACCTGTCCCTTACTATCCAACAAACTATTTTGACAATCCAAGAGTCGGAATTTCTCATAATCGCGTTACTTTCCAATTGATAGCTACCGACCATCTAAAGCACCACGCCAGCCAGCAGTTATTACACCGACCTGTAGCTGAAGAGGTCTGAGGTGGAGGGGTCGGTGTGGGTGTCGAGGCTGGCTAGTGCAGGAGGCTCCTCCTCTGCCATCACTAACACCTCCATTTGAAGGTCGCAGCCCCCTACGCCTCCGGCTACGTTGGAGGGGCTACGCTGGAGCTCCATCAGCTCCTCACCGTCACTCTGCTCACAAGGGACGATGGCGTAACTTAGAACTCATTCACGATCAAAAGCAAAAGTTTGTTCGCACATGGGCACTAGGAAACCTTGGCACTCTTATCTAGTGTGAAGATGACCAACAGTCAGCTGTCGTTAGGCCACCGATACTCTACTCACAATTTCTAAGTGACTTCTTAAGTACTTACATACCTTTAACGCTATAGTCTATGCATTCTATGGTTGCAAGTTTTAGAGTAGCTACAGCTTAAGAACATTCTTTTTGCTTTGTTAGTCTCATTCAGACTAAAAGATGGTCGCTGCCAACATCAGTACCGATGTCATCCGGAGGCTTAGATAGATCTCACTAGTGTGCTCACAGTGGAATTAGAAACAAATCTTTCCTCATGATAGGCAAATGCGTTTCTCTCTATTCGCCTATCTCCTGTTTGTCAGGGCAGCAATGATGGTTTCTGCCATCGTCAGCAA
>SDVV010027895.1:0-12039 GCA_016164225.1 Gammarus roeselii | reverse complement strand
CTGATAGCTGGTGGATAATAGGGCATAAGAGAGCTGTCAGACTATGCACTGTGATGGTGGTGCTGATAGCTGGTGGATAATAGGGCTTAAGAGAGCTGTCAGACCATGCACTGCGATGGTGGTGCTGATAGCTGGTGGATAATAGGGCATAAGAGAGCTGTCAGACTATGCACTGTGATGGTGGTGCTGATAGCTGGTAGATAATAGGGCTTAAGAGAGCTGTCAGACCATGCACTGCGATGGTGGTGCTGATAGCTGGTGGATAATAGGGCTTAAGAGAGCTGTCAGACCATGCACTGCGATGGTGGTGCTGATAGCTGGTGGATAATGTTGGTGAAGGTCATTCTAATAGTCACGGTTACAGTGATGGCTTTGGTAACCGTGTTGGTCACAGTGACGATGAAGGTGAAAAGGATGGTGAAGGTCACAGTAATGGTTATGGTCATAGTTGTTAGCCCCGCTGATGGAGACAGGCCTAGCCATGGTCATAAACCTGTCATAGTTATGGTCACAGTCATAGCTATCATGATAATAATGGTGACAAGAAATTTAATGATATATTCTTTTTATTATTTTCGCATGCCAGTCGCATGCATATTCATAGTAACACAATACCCGACATGAAATCAACATTCAATTACCATACTCATTAAGAAGGCTTGCACAGATGCACTTGACCAGTAACAATGTTGTTCGCTCGAGGCTTCTATGAGCGCGGCAATTGAGCCCCATCGCAACGACGAGGGATGACGTATTGAGCCCCAGCGGAAAGACAAGGGATGACGTATTGAGCCCCAGCGGAACGACAAGGGATGCCGTGTCGGGAATAATGTCGAATTATATAAGCCTAATCTTGAAAGGTGAACAATTGATCAGAGCGAATTGATTGTAAAGCAGACTGCTGCTGACGAACCTGCTACGCTTGCGCCAACGCCATCCACAATGTGAACAATCGATACAAAGCTAACTAATATCGTATCCCGTGAGCTGCAGATGGCATAGAATGTTGCCACAACAGACCTTATATTCGCATTTGCAACGATAGTGGGTTCAGCAGACCGTAAACACAGTTAATGTTAAGGGGCCGTGACTGCAAGTGTTCGTCAAAATGAATTATTCAGGTATATTTCTAGATCATGTTGCCGTAAATCTGCTAGCACAAATAATTTAATTGTATTTCTCCATTGAAACAACATCCGTCCGTAACCGAGACTTGATCGCGCGTCGCAGAACTGGGACATAGTAATGGAAACATGTATTCAGATACTTCGGCCACACAAAAGAGCTTGGGACAGCACTCATGAAAATAGTGAAGGATTGACACCCACTTCTAATGAACCAGGTTATCTACGTACATGTTTCGGTTGGAATCTCGTTGAATGGACAAAGCAGTTAGCTTAGTTTCAAATGTTGCCATTATTGATTTGAGGCAACTCAATAAATACGGCCTGCGAAGTTGAATGGTTAATCATTGGTGTTCTGGTAGGAGTTTCATAGTTAGATGGCAGCAGTCATCTATGTCACTTAGTTTTTGTACTCATCCAAGTTATTTGAGGTGCATCGTCCACAGCAGCGTTATTTATGGCAGCGGATTTTGTATATACCACTCCTCAACTAAAATAGATCTTGGATCATGAAAGAAAGGGCCACCGAATTGATTGTAAAGCAGACTGTAAGAGCACAGTTGGGATTATCTTGACACCCTCGGATCTATTTCTATTATTTTGTGTCAGCAAGACGTGGAGAAAGGAGCTGCCCTTGTGGACTCGCAACCTTGCATCGTGGGGACAACCAGAGTCCAATTCAGGCAATGTGACTCTTCCTTAATTCATTCGACCAAATCAACTGAGATGAACATTGACATATAAAGGTAGACTTACCAACCACTTCACAGACCAGTTTCTCCATTTGTTTATCATAACCATCTTTGATCACGATTAACAAGACAAAAAGGAACGGAGTGTCCGTGCCTCCACAGCTCTGTTCGTAACGCCATCTGGACGGCTCCACCACATTTAATGCTGGACAAAATCATTACTTTCTCCAGTTACTTCGTCTAAACTAATTCCTTCAGAATCAGACAAAGTATTTAAAATATGCAACTAAATACATTAGAGTGCCCGACCCTGGCCACGAACAGCAACGGAGAAGTCTATTCTGTCGTCCGAGTCCTGCCAGCACTAAGCAGGTGTTGAGTGGCGCCGTGTGTGGTGACCAATTGATCTCCTAATGAAGATAGCCACTCTTAGTTTCAAGCCTTGTTCTTTCCTCCGAGTCCTGCCAGCACTAAGCAGGTGTTTGGTGGCGTCGTGTGTGGTGACCAATTGATCTACTAATGAAGATAGCCACTCTTAGTTTCAAGCCTTGTTCTGTCCTCCGAGTCCTGCCAGCACTAAGCAGGTGTTTGGTGGCGTCGTGTGTGGTGACCAATTGATCTCCTAATATAGATAGCTACTCTTAGTTTCAAGCCTTGTTCTGTCCTCCCTTAGAGGTATACCCTTTGTTTAGGAAGCTCAGTTTTGCTGAACAAGTCATATTAGCATCCAGAACATGTTAACATGACTCATACATGCTTTGCATGTTGATATGAAGAGGGTCTTTTGAAGAGGCTTTTCCAAACACAGATCATTGTGCCTAACCAGGAAACGTAACTTGGGGAACCCGCTCCTAACAGGACGCTATGAAACGCCTTAACGAAGAGCTAACGCTACGTAACGGGATCGCCGGAACAGGTTATTGCTGTGTAAGAGCGATGTCATCAACAGAGCGTCAACAACATCCCATGAAACATATTGTAATAAGATATTTGATATCAAATTGAAAGAGACAACAGAAGATCAATGTTGTACATCATTAGGTTTATGTTCAGGAGCATCAGAAACTTATTTGCTCTTATTCTCAAACCCGCCGTCATCCAATTGGTATGTAAAACTTGTAATAGATTTTGGAACAAGTTTATAAGCGTATTCGTTAATGTCAACTCCTATTGCAAGCACAATATAAATGAAAATTGGAAGGCCTTCCACGCGGTATCAGATGCCTATGTAACCCGACTTTTTTTCAGCCTTTTTACCCATATTCCTGATACGGGCGTATTGTTTTACTGGCAGTTCCAACCCATCACCATCCACTTCTTGGCCAAGGCTTCAGATTAATTATTACAAATTCATTATACCGTTTGTTTGGTTTTGTCTTGTTGATGCCGGGCAAGGGCCCTTAGGCTAATGATTATGTGCTTATGTGAAATCCTTCCTAATTTGTCCTTTGGTATATTTACTCTCCCCCTAATGCGTTCATTTCCCTGCCGAGCAACCGAGGATTCCACAATAAGCAGTCGGGCGACAGCTGGGAGGCTCTGATATTTCACAATAAGCAGCCGGGCGACAGCTGGAAGGCTCTGATATTTCCCAATAAGCAGCCGGATGTCTGCTGGAAGGCTCTGATATTTCCCCATAAGCAGCCGGGCGTCAGCTGGAAGGCTCTGATATTTCCCAATAAGCAGCCGGGCGTCAGCTGGAAGGCTCTGATATTTCCCAATAAGCAGCCGGGCGTCAGCTGGGAGGCTCTGATATTCCACAATAAGCAGCCGGGCGTCAGCTGGGAAGCTCTGATATTGATAGACAGCGTGTCGTGAAACAATTCGACTTAATGCTTCAAGATGTATTATGTGTACAGTAAAGTTGTGCAAGCGAGCATAACGCTTTAAGGTGTGTGTGGAGTCGAGCAAGAGATAAAATTGAAGTTGAATTGAGGGTACAATCATAACGTAAACAGTGACACCCTCTGTCCCGTATTCGAGTTTTGGTCTTCCCGAAAGACTTGCTTATACTGTTTATTTTACCCAGATATTTTTATAACATTTTCATGTCATACTTTCTGTAATCATTCTACTTTAGTTTGTCTAATATACATTCCGAAGTCAACGTTTTCCCCCTTTCAATAACAATATTCCGTTAGATGATCTATTGTCAGCCACGATTGAGTTGCTGCAGCTCACATCCCACAGAAAGAAACACTCATCGCGGGCGTGGGCGGAAATTATTACAATTGTTGCCTGTGGAAATTCAAACCTAATCAAGGCCGCCTCTGGTTTGTTTGTGTGCTGACAAAGCCTCCGACGTGAGAATTGTCCCGACAGTAGGCCTGGGCAGTCAGCCTAGGAATATATGCTTTATTAGCGGTGTTGTTGGTAAAGCTTGTTTGAGAACAGGTTAAATATATATGTATATTAGTAGGGTAATATTCCAGAAAAACCTATTTGAAAACACGTCTTATGAAGAGCATAGTCAGTTAAACGAATTTGAGAATACGCTAATTATAATTTTATGTATAGATGTTAAATGGATGGTTTTTCATAAAAAAATCTCTGAGGACACGTCTTATGGAGAGTATATGCGATAAATCGTCTCTGAGAACGCCTTATATACATAATAATATGTGTCAGCGGGGTAATAAACATCTCCAGGAACACGTCTGAACAAAAGCATGACGATAATTGATGAAGAGGGTATGAAAACAATTGTTAAATTTTAAGCTTTGTGGGATAGTATTCTATGAAACGTTTATGAATAGAAGGGGTGAGAATTCGTTTGGGAAGAAGTTGACGAGCCCACGGTTTGAAACACTTATTCGAGGATGCTTTGTTATGAAACATTTTGATCACACGCACGGGATATCTGAACACAGTGACCCCACACCGCACTCACCTGAGGCACTTGAAATATACAGTGAAAATATAGAGTAACTTGTTGTTATAAGCATGATTGGAGTGCCTGAACCAAAACAAGCCATTCTATGGGAGACCTTCTTTTGAACTCACGTTGGAACACACTCTGAGGTATTGGATTTTTGATTGATAACAAGTTTTTATTCAGGCAGATTTTTGCGACCCTTGTGGTCAGTCACTCTTGAATGTGTGTTATACACTAATGACTAGTGTTCCAAAACTCTAGTTTTGAGGTTGCATTTATTCGATGGTCGCATTCCCTGCACGAAATAAAAACAATACTCTAAAGAGCCCTGCTGAAATCTTCTCTCTCTCTCCACCCCTCCCACTCCACCCCTTCCACTCCACCCCTTCCCACTCCACTGCCTCGTTACGGCACAAAGAAATGGGAAAATTATGAAAATCGTTTTTTATTTCTTTTATGTTGCAACGCCGTATTTGTTTTTGATTCTTTGTGACATCTGACGCACAATTATTTCTTATATGTCAGAATATCAGTAAACATCGTGTGGAATGTTCCTCAGGATTCCATTTGAAAACTTTCGAATTGCCCGTCAAGTTTTATTCTTTACCAAGGCATGGGACCGGAAGATTAAAATGTTTATTCCAATTGTCACCATCGCGAGGGAAGCCCAAGGGAATGTTTGTGTGGTTCTTTGACCAGAAATGACGTTGTTGTGAGAGATGTTGTTCTAATATTTGCGGAATCAACAAGAACGGGGGAGCAAGAGGTATCAGAACCTATTGTAGAATTTGCAACTTGCTCTGAGATTATATGATTTTTTTTATAACGCCTTGAAAAAATTGAGCTGCAGAAAAAACTCATCTTATATGGAATGTATGTATTCGAAAACTGTATAGCCCACACATAATAAAGTAGAAATATAGTTGTTAATATCTAGTGTCAAGTATTTACGTTAATTTTAGTTTGCATTTGTGATAGCATTGGGAGGAAGGGGTAGACCGGAAAGGAGGAGGTGAAGAAAGTTGTGAGCGGCCGGTTATTGTTAGAGAGTGGTGATGTACGAACGAGGTGGGCAAAGTATTTTGATGAGTTGTTGAATATTGATTATGTCAGAGAGGCTGACATTGTTGCTGTGGGTGGTGGTGCACGGATGCTGGTTATGGCAGTGAAACTTGTTGCGGACATTGCTAAAGAAAAGGTACAGGTGGCGCTGTAGGTATATAAGCGGGAAAGCCACTGGTTTGGACAGCGTTGCGACTTAGTGCCTAAAGAGGGGTGGAGTAACGTAGTCGAATGGCTGCTTAGGCTACTGAATCTGTGTTTTGTGTCGGGCAAGGTGCCCATTGAGCGTTGCTACGCTTGCGTTGTTACGCTTTATACGAGCAAAGGAGATCAAAATGAATGCTGCAACTCGAGAGTATCAGTTTGTTATGTGCAGTCGGTAGAATTTAGGAGAGAGTACTAATCAAGAGGATTATAGACTGTGCGGATGATGCTATCGGCGAGGAACAGCGTGGCTTTAGGGCTAGTAGAGAGTGTGATGATCCGATTTTTGCAGTGAGATTAGTCTGTAAGAAGTACTTTGTGAAGGGGAATGATGTGTTCTGGGACTTCATAGATCTGTATAAGGCCTACGACAGGGTCGAAAGGGAGGCGTTTGGTTTCTTGGTTCACAGTGAAAGGTGAATATGTCACTCTGGCTGTTCAATCGCTATAAGGAAGGAGTGGTCAGGGAGATTTCACGCGAGTGTAATGCGTCGAGATTTAGAGCCTTTGGCGGCAAATGAGTGGGATTGGCGGCCGAGTCAAATACTGTTTGCGGATGATAAGGCACTGGTGGCAGATTCGGAGGAGAAGTTGTGTAGGGTAGTGTCGGTATTTGGTAGAGTGTGTAAGTGAAGGACGCTGCGAGTTGACGTGGTTAAAAGTATGGTGATGAAATATTCGAAGAATGTTGATGCTAGCAGAATTAATGTCCTTCCTAATGGAGAGGTATGGCAGGAAGTTCATTGAGTTTCATGTGAAGAATGCCGAACTAGTGAAAACTGAGTTGAATTCACGACTGAACGAAGGGTATAAACTGCTGGGCACACTGAAGAGTGTAATGAGCGTAGGACGTTGGGTATGGAAGCAAAAAAAGGTGTTTCATGAGGGATAGCTAACCCAAATGTGCTCTACGGAGCTTAGAATTGAGGGCAAGGGCAAAAGAGAGAAGAAAGTTGCATGTTTTCGAGATGAAATGTTTGAGGAACATGACTGGAGTGACCCTGAGAGACAGGATCAATAACGACTAACGATCAACAGGATCAATAACGACTAACGATCAACAGGATCAATAACGACTAACGACTAACAATAATGAATTAGAACTGGGATGGTGAGGACGTTGGAGAACAGAGTAGATCCACGTGTTATGAGCTGGTTCGGGCACATAGTGATGATGGACGATGGGAGATTGGTGAAAATGGTGATGAAAGCAGAGGTGTGTTGACGTAGGCTTAGCAGGAGACCGAAGTTTGGTTGGACGGTTGGCGTGAAGCAGGCGCTTGGAAGGAGAGGTATAAATGTAGAGATAGTGAGGGAGTCTGCAATGGATAGACGTGAGTGGAGAATGTTCGTGAATGGATGAGTTTTGACGCTGCCCTGACGTGCTTTCCCGCCCCTGACATCTCGTTGAGAAACGGGATGATCGTGGGTGGTAGAGGACCCGGAAACCAGGTAGCGCGGTCGGGCCCTGCTGCTAACACTGATCTTAGGACTCAACTGATGCGAAGTGTGTGTTGCGGGGTCTCCTGACCAGACTCTTCAGCGCCAAAGGGCTAAGTTTGTTCGCATGAAGTGCTCCTTGCCATCGGCCACCCCCCTTTCTGAGTGATTCGAACTAGTGTCTATATCTGTACATCTGTATTTGTGATAGCAGTAGCATTCTTGTGTTAGGCAACACATAGAAAGGCAAATGTGAAAATGAGACATAAAGCTGGGAAATGTCAAAACCCTGTTCTGTATTTGTTTACCACTACATGTTTCTTGCCCTTACATTACACGGAGCAAGTTATTGGTTCCATTTTATTTTAAGCTTGGGATTTCGGATCCGTAAGTGTGATCTGTTTTATTGTTTTTTCATGCGCTGCTGAAGTGACTCATAAAAAGGCCTCACGGGAGACAATCGAATCTTTTAAATTAAACAGATCATAAACTTGATAAATTTTGATTACATTAGTTTTTTATCTTTGAAAAAAAAACGATTTAGAAAAGCTTAAGATATTCATAATTCGAAGTCGTGTTCCACGAATAGGCAGCTCTACGGCTACATCGCGAGACCTCACACTCGCATGACAATTCTCGAAAGAACATCTGGGAGGTAGAGGGATTCGAACTACTGACCTCTTAGTTACCACGCCACGACCGTTATCACTAGACCATCAAGCGTGGTAGAGGGATTCGAACTACTGACCTAATAGATACCACGCAACGACCGTTATCACTAGACCATCAAGGGTGGTAGAGGGACTCGAACTTCTGACCTCTTAGTTAACACGCCACAACCGTTATCAAAAGACCATCAAGGGTGGTAGAGGGACTCGAACTACTGACCTCTTAGTTAGCTCGCCACGACCGTTGTCACTAGACCATCAAGGCATTAAACATGGGCGAACACTCCAATAATCGATCCCCTGCAACTCGCACCTTCAGATCTCTGCTTGTCGTAAACATGAAACAAATAATGTATAATCATAAACTATTCAGAAAGATATGATACGTTAACAAGTGCATTCGATCCCCGCCTATTGCAAGTGATGGTACGTAACAAGTCATATAGATGGCGCTTATCTCCGTAGAAGGCGTACAACTACAAGCAGTACAGATGGCGCTTATCTCCATAAAAGGCGTATAATAACAAGTAGTACAGATGGCGCTTATCTCCGTAGAAGGCATGTCATAACAAGTAGTACAGATTGCGCTGATCTCCGTAGAAGGCGTATAATAAGAAGTAGTACAGATGGCGCTCATCTCCATAAAAGGCGTATAATAACAAGTAGTACAGATGGCGCTTATCTCCGTAGATGGCGTATAATAACAAGCAGATTGCGCTGATCTCCGTAGAAGGCGTATAATAACAAGTAGTACAGATGGCACTTATCTCCATAAAAGGCGTATAATAACAAGTAGTACAGATGGCGCTTATCTCTGTAGAAGGCGTATAATAACAAGTAGTACAGATGGCGCTTATCTCCGTAGAAGGCGTATAATAACAAGTAGTACAGATTGCGCTGATCTCCGTAGAAGGCGTATAATAACAAGTGGTACAGATTGCGCTGATCTCCGTAGAAGGTGTATAATTCTTTACGTAAATTCCCCTCACTCTTCTCTCAGAGCACTCTCGACCCCTTACCCCACGCCGCTCTCCCCCTGGAGTCGTGGTCTGGGAAAGCAACAAGTGTCGCTGATGTGAGGAGCGCCGGTAACGCCCCAAAATGGATAGGATCGCCTAGGATTCTATGACAAGGATGCCTCCGCTGGTCGGTAGGATGGCCAGGGACGCTCTCAAGCATGGCGCTGCCACGACGAATTGCAGACAGGGCGGGGATACGTGACTTTATTAGAGATACAGTGCTGGGCACGTTACTTTATTAGAGATACAGTGCTGGGCACGTTACTTTATTAGAGATACAGTGCTGGGCACGTTACTTTATTAGCGATACAGTGCTGGGCACGTTACTTTATTAGAGATACAGTGCTGGGCACGATACTTTATTAACGATACAGTGCTAGGGCAAGTTACTTTATTAGAGATACAGTGCTGAGGCACGATACTTCATTATAGATACAGCGCTTGGGGCACGATACTTTATTAGAGATACAGTGCTTGGGCACGTTTCTTTATTAAAAATTTAATTTTCCAAATTACCTGTCAGGTTTTCAGGAGAAAATACTGGAGAAAGTAGTTGGACAAAGTATCTAGGTATAGTATACACAGTATTTTAACATAGTATTCAAATGTAGTATTTAAATACAGTATTTCAATGCAATATTTAAATACAGTATTTGAACGCAGTATGCAAATATATCATTTAAATACAGTATTCGAGTTCAGCATTTGAATACTGTATTTAAACAGTATATAAATACAGTATTTTGACCGATACTGGCCTTTGAGGGCCAGTTATGACACGCAGTTGATCGATGGCACTCCTTCTCATGCACGTCGTTCACCGTTCCAAGATATGCAACGACTTCACCTGACACCACGTCGTGCCATGACTTCGCCTGACACACCATGTCGTGCCGAGGCTTCACCTGGCACACCACGTCATGCCATGACTTCACCTGACACACCACGTCGTGCCGTGGCTTCACCTGGCACACTACGTCATGCCATGACTTCGCCTGACACACCATGTCGTGCCATGGCTTCACCTGGCACACCACGTCATGCCATGACTTCACCTGACACACCATGTCGTGCCATGACTCGCACTGACATATCTTGCTATGGTTTAAAACACCCTCTTCTTCTATCAGACCCGAAATTTATTTCATAATATCATTAGGATCATATTATTACATTTTGACGTGCCCTTATAGAGCACCTGGCGCTCGCTACTATGTTCAGCAAAGCCCCTGCGGCACATCCTTATAGTCCTGATGCATTTCAATGTATCCTGACGTACCTTGTCATTATAAACAATCTTTTGGCTCAACATTCTGCGTTGGGCAATACGTGTCCATATTTTTAAATTAATTTATACACGTACATCATACGTTCATCTCAGACCTAGATTGAAATATCTTATACGGGTTAAAACAGTCAAATCAGATGTTTGAGTTTTTGGGATACGCACCAAAAAATGGGGACACCAGTCAATAAAGAAGTTGTTCTTCTTACGTGGCCTCCACGAGTGAGTCGCCGCATAATGAGCCCCCACCAATAGCTGTATAATAGGTGGCCTTCTTCACACGCCTTGTGCTGCGGCGAAGGTAAATTAACCAGGCGGGGCTGAATGATAATTAAACAGGTGTGGCTGAATGATGATTAACCAGTTGTTGCTGAATAATAATTAAGATGGTGTTGATGAATGATAATTAAGCAGATGCGTCTGAATGATTATTAAGCTGGTGTGGCTGAAAGATAATTAAGCAGGTGTGGCTGAATAATAATTAAGCAGGTGTTGATGAATGATAATTAAGCAAGTGGGGCTGAATGATTATTAAGCAGGTGTGGCTGAATGATGATTAAGCAGGTGTGGCTGATTGATAATTATGCAGGTGTTGATGAAGGATAATTGAGCCGGTGGGGCTGAATGATTATTAAGCAGGTGTGGCTGAATGATAATTAACCAGGTGTGGCTGAATGATAATTAAGCAGGTGTGGCTGAATGATAATTAAGCAGGTGTTGATGAATGATAATTAAGCAAGTGGGGCTGAATGATTATTAAGCAGGTGTGGCTGAATGATGATTAAGCAGGTGTGGCTGAATGATAATTATGCAGGTGTTGATGAAGGATAATTGAGCCGGTGGGGCTGAATGATTATTAAGCAGGTGTGGCTGAATGATAATTAACCAGGTGTGGCTGAATGATAATTAACCAGGTGTGGCTGAATGATAATTAAGCAGGTGTGGCTGAATGATAATTAAGCAGGTGTGGCTGAATGATTTCTTGTATCTACTCTTCGTTGACATTAAAATCGCCTTCCGCGTGAGGTGAGCACATCACCATCCACCCATCACTATCATCACTCATATATTCGTCACTGCCATCACATATCTATCACTCGTGTGAGATTTCTACGGCTCACATCATATGTAGATCAACAACTGCCATCGTATATCCACCACTTCCATCAAATATCCACCTTTCCCATCATATATTAACCACTTCCATTATATATCCCCCACACCCATTATGCATCCCTCCTCCCATCGAATATCTTCCTCTCTCATTATATATCCCTCCTTCCATCGAATATCCACCTCTCTCATTATATATCCACTCCTCCCGTCGAATATCCACGTCTCTCATCATATATCCACTCCTCCCATCTAATATCCACCTCTCCCATTATATATCCACTCCTCCCATCGAATATCCATCTCTCTCATTATATATCCACTCCTCCCATCGAATATCCACCTCTCTCATTATATATCCCTCCTCCCATCGAATATCCTCCTCTCTCATTATATATCCACTCCTCCCATCGAATATCCACCTCTCTCATTATATATCCACCTCTCTCATTATATATCCACTCCTCCCATCGAATATCCACCTCTCTCATTATATATCCACTCCTCCCATCGAATATCCACCTCTTTCATTATATATCCACTCCTCCCATCGAATA
>SDVV010027894.1:0-12039 GCA_016164225.1 Gammarus roeselii | reverse complement strand
CATATCTGTACTCTTCAGATGGCGATTCGCTTTCGGGGAAGAAAGATGCGGCCCAGTTTGATATGGAAGTATTTTAACAGGAATGAAAAGACGGGGGTATGTGTTATTTGCAGTGCGGAGATAAAATTAAGCAAATCAGGCTCCACATTCGGGTTTTAGCGTCATCTGAAAGGACACCATTATCTTGAATATGCTAATCTTAAAAATGAACGAGGAAATATGACCTCAAAGGATGCTATGGGCGTATTGATAGAACATAATAATCCGGACATGGGTTTCCAATCTAATGAGAAAGACAGTGCTCAAAATGGTGCGAGCGTAAAATAAAGTATGGTGCCACTAACACTCAAGCTAAGAATGTATGGAGATTGGGTGAAAATGGCTAAATCGATATGGTGGGAGAAAGACACGAGCTATAACCGAAATTGCAAACAATGAAAAATAAGGGTAAACGTGGGATACTTTCAGTGGAATGGATATCAGTGACAGTGATATCGAGGATATGTCATGTGAAGAAAAATCTACAAACGTTGAAGGAAACCGAATTATCAAAATGGTGTAATGAAAGGGTGGCAAATAAAAGTGTAAAACTGAATAATAAAATCAAATTTATTTCTGATTTTATTTCAAATATGTTGGTACTGTAGCATGAGAAGAGAATGAATGCAGTCACGAATGTTTGAGTGCTAGGAGAATTGGGTATATAATGAATGGAAATGTGGATAAAAGCAAGGAGAAAATCTGAAACGATTTGATGTCAATAGATCCGAGAAAAAAAACACACCCAGATGATAAATCCTACACCGATAAGACGAGTTGACAGCTTCAGGTGAGGAATAAATATACGTCATTGATAAAGAAGCCACAGACTGTCACTGGTATCAAGGATCAAGATAACACATGAGAGCAAGGTCGAAGTCATTATTTATGTTTCGTCAAGATGCTCACGTCGAATTTTCGGTGTGAAAATGATATATTTTCGTAAAATTATCTCATGTATATTTATGTATATATAAATGTGTCAAAATCTATTTCCAATAAAAATAATGTATCTAATAAATCTTTGTTTGCAATATCATAAATTTAACTCGATTGAACTAGCGTTGAAAATGCACTAAACGCCTCTTGCCCCACGTTGAAAATGTGACAGATATTAAGCTAATACAAGTTGTACACAGCATTCTAAGCTATCGTAGGTAAATATATCTTCTTAGGTGAAGGGTAGCCAAGCCGTAAATGGTCTAGGACCCCACCATTCAGTAAATCGTCTTCTAATTGATACAGTATGCATTTGCAGAGATCAGTACCGAAAAATCCATTAAGATGCATAATGGACTTGCACCTCTTAAACATACATTCCTCCAAAATATCTGACATTTAACTCTGAGATCATGAGAATAACGCTATTTGTTACTACGATACCATTCAAATCTATAACAAATTTCTAGACCTATTCCAGTCACGTATAATACTTCAGACATATCTTGCATCTGATCCACTAGCTAATGAGGTCACATGGGTACAGTATTGGGAAAAATAAGTAGAGGTATAGTCAGAAATAGGACATTTTCGTATAAAATGATGAAAGCACGTCAACATGAACATGTTAGAACCTGTAAATGTTCGTAGCCTATATTCAACATCAAGCATCTCACCGCTAAAAACTCCATCAAACATCCTCTGGAAATGAGTCAATTAAAGCGTAACTATCTAAGCTCTTCTTATAAATACCCCCTATTTCTTGCAAAACTACATCGAATATCCTAACAATTTAGGTTCGAGCAGTAAAAATGTCTATTCAAATGAGACATTCAATAACAATCTAGTAATATATCATACCGTGCGAAATAGTACAATCATATACAGTATCGAGAAGCCCTAATAACATATATTTTTATAAACCGTACGCAAATAGAAGCAATAAGATATCGTAAGGAATCTGAAAGACATCGTAAGGCAACTGAAATTCCCCAAGATGGTCTCATCTCGAGATAAGATCATTGTGTGACCACACATCAGGAGATAAAATCGATAATTAGTATTTGCGGTTTGGACACCGCCTGAGTCCGGTCGACCTCTCCCCTCTTCCCCACCCGTCACGGCCAGTCTCTATGTATCGTAAGCAACTCACTTGACCAGAATAGAAGAAAATAAACATATAACTACAATGTCCGAGAAATACAGCTACTAAGTCGGTCACATTAACAAATAACATACATCCTAACAAATACATCGGCCGACTCACAAAAAACATGTGTTCATGGTATCTCTATGTACCATTAGTAACTAACTTGATCAAATTGTCTTGACATAAAACTACAATGTCCGAGATATACAGTGCCTGAGTTAGACACAGTAACAAATAACAAACATCCTAACCAATACATTCGATAAAAGCTTCAAAGATCAAGTCATCCTATATCTAATTCCTTCACAAATCATACATAGAGTCACTAATTATCGCCAATCTAATTTCTTCACAAAATCATTTAAGTACTCTTTAATTATCGCGTATCTAATTCCTTCACTAAAAGCCTATTCGGTCGAGTCACAAAAAACCTCCGTCCACGGACAAGCTCTATGTACCAACACTACCTCACTTGACCCAAATAGAACAGAGCACGCGAGATGCGATCTAACAAATGCATTAGCCGAGTCACAAAAAAAACTCCGTTCATAGTATCTGTATAAAGCATTAGAAACTAACTTGATCAATTTGTCTTAACACATAACTACAATGTCCGAGAAGTACAGCGCCTGAGTCACTAACAAATAACATACATTCTAACCAATACATTCGATAAAACATTCAAAGATCTGGTCATCCTATATCTAATTCCTTCACAAAAGCATATTTGTAATCTAATTACTTCACTAAAAGCATGCATAGAGTGACTAATTATCGCCAATCTAATTCCTTCACTAAAAGCATATTTGCATTCACTAATTATCACCAATCTAAATCCTTCACATTTGCATCATGCTTCGGCTCTTTTATCGCCTATTTTCCAGGGCGATTCTTGCATCCCTTTTCCAGTGCGATTCTTGCATCCCTTTTCCAGGGCGATTCTTGCATCCCTTTTCCAGTGCTATTCTTGCATCCCTTTTCCAGTGCCATTCTTTTATCCCTTTTCCAGTGCCATTCTTGCATCCCTTTTCCAGTGCTATTCTTGCATCCCTTCTATCTACTCTTATCCTATGTACTCGAGTAAGATAGGAATGTCATTTCCGTCGGAAAAGAATAAGCCATGCATTTCGAGAATAAAATCAATTTTGATATTAATCTGTGTTGAAACAAATCTATCCAAACATGTTCATCTTAAGCGATCACGTATGGATATGAGTTTTGTCAGTCGCCAGTGTCATTTAGATCGAAGGATGAACATTGCTCTATCACGAAATTAAACAGGACCTGAATTGCATCGGATTACGTCCCGTGACAGAAGAGGGGGATGATGATCAACAGCGCTCATGTCTTTGTTCGGTGCTCTGCTCCACGTGTAAGCACCAGACAAAGACATGAGAGTTTTTGATCATCTGTTGTGAGCGAAATTACATGTGAATATATGAGCTTCAAATTTAGAACATCAGGGCTCAAACACACAATATAGAACACCATTATGCTTGTGTACAAGCGATTACAGAGACACGGCCACGACAGGTAAAACGCATAAGCACCGACTGGGAAAAACACACGCGGAACTTATTGAATGGTTAATGTGAATCAGAAATCGTTACCAAATTTTCCTCCATCCAAGTCCAAAAATAAAGATTGACGAAATTCAAAATTCAGGACGATACAACTTTTTACAAATATTTTAATTGACTCAATAATAAACCATCTAATGCAACAGACTACTTTGAAATAGCGGTCAATACTAACTAGAAAAGAGTTGCTTAGTGAGCAAACTCATCAGGGTTCACGATGGCGTGGAAAAACTCGTTATTCCCGAGCCAGTATCCACGGGGATTGGTTGCTCGATGATATGCTATTAAGGCGAAATTAGACTGACCTATCAAAGAACGCAATGACCTCTCGCCACGAACAATTTTCACCAGATTGACTGCCTCGGTGCTACAAAATGACTTTAGGAATGATAACAAGGACTCTGAACAAATCAGGTACTCGTGAATCCATACTTTTCAAGGAGAGATGGATTAAGCCGTAAAAAATGTGAGACAAACATGATTACCTAAGCAAGGGCACAGAAGATGAAACTACGTTGGATGAATCGGAGGAATGACACTAAATGCATAGCTCTATAATCATTGAGTGCTTAGCCAGTCCCACGAACTGGCTACATATTGAAATTGGTGGAAGCAGCTCAAGCTGGAGAAGAAAATAGGGTAAATCCACAAACTCGAGCACCTGAAGTTATCGAACCGCTCAGGCATTACCCGTCACATCTCCTTCAGTTCAGGTGGATAAGGCGTGAAGAGTGGAGGTGATTCTTTGATGAACGATAGTGATTGCTCGTCACAAAGGGCAGAAGAAAATTAAATTTGTTACTGTACGGCGGATAATGCCTGTGCTGTTCGAGCACTTCTGGTGATTGGTTTCGTTGATCCATGGAAAAAGTTTGAAGGATGTGATGGCACTACGTTAGTCGATTTCTGGTTAGTCGAATATATAATGAGTATACATTATATGAAATTATTTCGAAAACTTTTTACGATTTTCGAACCCCAATGTCATTTCTGAGAATGAACTACTCAAAGGTCACGGATTTTTCTTCTCCAATCTGCTCCTCGCAGAGCTCTTGCTGACTTCTGTCAACCGACAACACAATAGACATGAAATATGACCGGTGCTCAGTCATCCGGCGTGACAATAAACATGCGATATGGGAGACAATCCTGCTTCTTTATTATTTATTATCAGCGCTTGACGACCCAGTACCGTTGACCTATGTCAGCTTGCAGACTTATCTGCCAGCACAGCTCCGGTAGCGTGCGCGTGGCAATAATAAGTTCAAACGGTCGGAAGACAGGCAGGAGTGTGTTGCTGCCGAGAGCCTCATGGGGAGTTTATGCGAACCTTCTGCTGTCATGTAGAGCTACTTCGGTACAGTTGCCAGGTTCCACTCTGTTTGCCTCCAAATGTGATCATCTTTGGTTCGTAATTGTGCACTTTTGTTCTGCGAATGTTGCAGCAGTGATTTACTGACCACAAGTGGTGTCATGCATCGACAACAAAATATACTTATGTCTAAAATTGATTTCCAGGATTGAGATGTGAAGAGTTACGGGACCCATGGGGTCATTAGCTCCACCGAGGCACATCCTCAGAGCTGAGAACGGATTGTTTAGCTTAGTGGCACCTAAACACGACTGTAGGTGTGAATTTAACTTCAACTTCCTCAGTTTGCAGCTTTCCAATTAAATTGAGTAAAATAGTACTCGGAAGAGATATTCTGGACCTACAAAAGCATTTGGCATAGTGAAGACCATGTTTAATCGACTAAGACAAACTTTGGTGACTTTGCAACTGCCTAAAAATTGAAATAATTTAAGCTAGTTTGAACACCGAATTTCAGTTCCTTAAAGGCATCTGAAGAGAACATTTTAAATCCTCTGTTTTTATGCTTATTCGAAAGACCTTCTTGCGCATAAAAATGACGTTGTTGTAAAAAATCTAAGAATCTTCCATCATGAAATGTCGTAACTTTTCTGAAGTTGCCCATAAAACGTTCCATTTTCACACTCTAGCAGTCCTGATTAGTTAAAAACTGAGCACATGTTTTAATATACTATGATGTAGTGTGCCCAAAATGAGTAATCATGAACATAGTGTTTATGCCAACTTATGACAGTATGGCAGATATTAACCTCCATATTTGTTTCCTGTTGAAAATTTTTCATGAATGCTCATATATATCCTGGATTCAGTATGTAAGAAGCTAGTTTTTATACGGTAAAAAAATGAATTCACTTCACCACCAAGGAATTTTACAATACTTGAAATGTGATCTGAGAAGCCCACGATAGGAGGTAACCAAATGCATAAATATAGCGAGCCAAAATGCTTTGATTTTCTGTTGTTCGAAAGCCGGTCAAGCCGCAGATGACAGGTTATTCAGTGTGAGGAAATAATATAGTGTTTTTTCATAGGTGCAGGAACCAAATATAATGGTTGTTGACAGGATTTCTAGACAGGCTCTAATTGGAACGCCAACTTCCATTCTCCCAACACAGCCTTCATCAGCAATCTCAATATTACACAACCACGCAATGCAGCAGCTTCGCCACAGTTAAGACGGAGAGAAACGACCTAACCAAAGTTATGGATTTTTTGTGTTCGTTTCCAGTTTCATCGAGTCAGTGAAGCCACATTTTCCGTCAGGGTATCATGGAGCTTGAGTAATCGAGTTTACCGGCTTCAATAACTGAATAATGTCTACGGGTACACGCGAAAATAATCCTCAACGCTGTTGTATAGATAAAAGTCAACAATTCGTTTGGCCTTTAGTGGAGATAATTTTTTTTACTTTATGTGCGGGGACAACTCAAGTATTTTCGTATCAGGATTTCATGCTGATTTTCCATTGTTGTTTAATGTTATTGAATATTTTATCTGAACCCCATGTGGATGTTTTCTTCCCAGGAAGTTTAATGATTAATTCGTCCATTGAGAGGCGGGTGTAACAATACATTCGTTGCATTAATTTGTCCATTGGGAGGCCGGTGTACCAATACATTCTTTGCAATAATTCGTTCATTGGGAGGCCGGTGTAACAATACATCCTTTGCATTAATTCGTCCATTGGGAGGCCGGTGTAACAATACATTCATTGCATTAATTCGTCCGTTGGGAGGCCGGTGTAACAATACATTCTTTGCACTATTTCGTCCATTGGGAGGCCGGTGTAACAATACATTCTTTGCATTGTTTCGTCCATTGGGAGGCCGGTGTGACAATTCATTCGTTGCAATAATTCGTCCATAGGGAGGTCGGTGTAACAAAACATTCTTTGCATTAGTTCGTCCATTGGGAGGCCGGTGTAACTATACATTCTTGCATTAATTTGTCCATTGAGAGGCGGGTGTAACAATACATTCTTTGCATTAATTAGTCCATTGAGAGGCGGGTGTAACAATACATTCTTTGCATTAATTCGTCCATTGGGAGGCCGGTGTAACAATACATTCTTTGCATTAATTCGTCCATTGAGAGGCCGGTGTAACAATACATTCTTTGTATTAATTCGTCCATATGCAGGCCGGTGTAACAATACATTCTTTGCATTATTTCGTTCTTCGGGAGGCCGGCGTTACAATACATTCTTTGCACTAATTCGTCCATTGGGAGGCGGATGTAAAATACATTCTTTGCATTAATTAGTCCATTGGGAGGCGGGTGTAACAATACATTATTTGCATTAATTCGTCCATTGGGAGGCGGGTGTAACAATATATTCTTTGCAATAACTCATCCATTGGGAGGCCGGTGTAACAATACATTCTTCACATGAATTTGTCTATTAGGAGGCGGGTGTAACAATACATTCTTTGCATTTATTCGTCCATTGGGAGGCCGGTGTAACAATACATTCTTTGCATCAATTTGTCCATTGGGAGGCGGATGTATCAATGCATTCTTTGCATTAATTCGTCCATTTGGGGGCCGGTGTTACAGTACATTCTTTGCATTAATTCGTCCATTGGGAGGCGGGTGTAACATTACATTCTTTGCATTAATTCGTCCATTGGGAGGCGGGTGTGACAATACATTCTTTGCATTTATTTGTCCATTGGGAGGCCGGTGTAACAATACATTCTTTGCAATAATTCGTCCATTGAGAGGCCGGTGTATCAATACATTCTTTGCATTCATTCGTCCATTGCGAGGCAGGTGTAACAATACATTCTTTACATTAATTCGCCCATTGGGAGGCCGGTGTAACAATACATTCTTTGCATTAATTCGTCCACTGGGGGCAGGTGTAACAATACATTCTTTGCATTAATTAGTCCAATGGGAGGCGGGTGTAACAATACATTCTTTGCAGGTTCGTCCATAGGGAGGAGGGTGTAACAATAAATTCTTTACAATAATTCGTTCATTATGAGGCGAGTGTAACAATACATTCTTCGCAATAATTCGTCCATTGGGTTGCGGGTGTAACAATACATTCTTTGCATTAATTCATCCATTGGGAGGTGGTTTTACAATACAGTCTTTGCATTAATTCGTCCATTGGGAGGCGGGTGTAACGATACATTTTTTGCATTGATTCGTCCATTGGGAGGCGGGTGTAACAATACATTCTTTGCATTAATTCGTCCATTGGGAGGCGGGTGTAACATTACATTCTTTGCATTAATTCGTCCATTGCGACAGGTGTAACAATACATTCTTTGCATTAATAAGTCCATTGAGAGGCCGGTGTAACAATACATTCTTTGCATTAATTCGTCCATTGGGAGGCCGGTGTAACAATACATTCTTTGCATTGTTTCGTCCATTGAGAGGCCGGTGTAACAATACATTCTTTGCATTAATTCGTCCATAGGCAGGCCGGTGTAACAATACATTATTTGCATTAATTCGTTCTGCGGGAGGCCGGCGTTACAATACATTCTTTGCACTAATTCGTCCATTGGGAGGCGGATGTAAAAATACATTCTTTGCATTAATTAGTCCATTGGGAGGCGGGTGTAACAATGCATTCTTTGCATTAATCCGTCCATTTGGAGGCGGGTGTAACAATATATTCTTTGCAATAACTCATCCATTGGGAGGCCGGTGTAACAATACATTCTTCACATTAATTTGTCCATTGGGAGGCGGGTGTAACAATACATTCTTTGCATTTATTCGTCCATTGGGAGGCCGGTGTAACAATACATTCTTTGCATCAATTTGTCCATTGGGAGGCGGATGTATCAATGCATTCTTTGCATTAATTCGTCCATTTGGGGGCCGGTGTTACAATACATTCTTTGCATTAATTCGTCCATTGGGAGGCGGGTGTAACATTACATTCTTTGCATTAATTCGTCCATTGGGAGGCGGGTGTGACAATACATTCTTTGCATTTATTTGTCCATTAGGAGGCCGGTGTAACAATACATTCTTTGCAATAATTCGTCCATTGGGAGGCCGGTGTATCAATACATTCTTTGCATTAATTCGTCCATTGCGAGGCAGGTGTAACAATACATTCTTTACATTAATTCGCCCATTGGGAGGCCGGTGTAACAATACATTCGTTGCATTAATTCGTCCATTGGGGGCAGGTGTAACAATACATTCTTTGCATTAATCAGTCCAATGGGCGGCGGGTGTAACAATACATTCTTTGCAGGTTCGTCCATAGGGAGGAGGGTGTAACAATAAATTCTTTACAATAATTCGTCCATTATGAGGCGAGTGTAACGATACATTCTTCGCAATAATTCGTCCATTGGGAGGCGGGTGTAACAATACATTCTTTGCATTAATTCATCCATTGGGAGGTGGTTTCACAATACATTCTTTGCATTAATTCGTCCATTGGGAGGCGGGTGTAACGATACATTCTTTGCATTGATTCCTCCATTGGGAGGCGAGTGTAACAATACATTCTTCGCAAAAATTCGTCCATTGGGAGGCGGGTGTAACAATATATTCTTTGCATTAATTCGTCCATTGGGAGGCAGGTGTAACAATACATTCATTGCATTAATTAGTCCAATGGGAGGCGGGTGTAACAACACATTCTTTGCAGGTTCGTCCATAGGGAGGAGGGTGTAACAATAAATTCTTTACAATAATTCGTCCATTGGGAGGCGGGTGTAACAATACATTCTTTGCATTGATTCGTCCATTGGGAGGCGGGTGTAACAATACATTCTTTGCATTAATTTGTCCATTGGGAGGCGGGTGTAGCAATACATTATTGGCAATAATTCGTCCATTGGGAGGCGGGTGTAACAATACATTCTTTGCATTAATTCGTCCATTGGGAGGCGGGTGTAACAATACATTCTTTTCATTAACCTGTGCATTGGGAGGCGGGTGTAACAATACATTCTTTGCATTTATTCGTCTATTGGGAGGCCGGTGTAACAATATGTACTTTGCATTAATTCGTCCATTGAGAGGCCGGTGTAGCAATAAATTCTTTGCATTAATTCGTTCATTGGGAGGCCGGTGTAAAAATACATTCTTTGCATTTATTTGTCCATTGGAGGCGGGTGTAACAATACATTATTGGCAATAATTCGTCCATTGGGAGGCGGGTGTAACAATACATTCTTTGCATTAATTCGTCCATTGGGAGGCGGGTGTAACAATACATTCTTTGCATTAACTTGTGCATTGGGAGGCGGGTGTAACAATACATTCTTTGCATTAATTCGTCCATTGGGAGGCGGGTGTAACAATACATTCTTTGCATTAATTCGTTTATTGGGAGACGGGTGTAAGAATACATTCTTTGCATTAATTCGTTCATTGGGAGGCGGGTGTAACAATACATTCTTTGCATTAATTCGTTCATTGGGAGGCGGTTGTAACAATACATTCTTTGCATTAATTCGTTCATTGGGAGGCGGGTGTAACAATACATTCTTTGCATTAATTCGTTCATTGGGAGACGGGTGTAACAATACATTCTTTGCAATAATTCGTTCATTGGGAGACGGGTGTACCAACGTATTTGAAAATTTAATTTGCGCTCAAATCATTCCATGTAGAAGGATTCGATTGGAAGGATTTGCGTTCGAATCCTTCCAATCGAAAAGAATTAAGCGATAGTCATCACAAAATTCTTACCACCGAATCTTCACAAAATCCTTGAAATTGATTGGCTATGAAGTTAATCTATATTCCACCCTTTTGAGTTTTAATTCAATTGCCAAATAAAGGAACGCAATGTATGATTATAAACAATTGTTGCGAATAATCTATTTATCAAGGAAGTAAGTTAGCTGAACTGATATCCGGAACATGAGACTCCTTGGCAAGAACCCGGGACAAAACTTCTGAAATAATGTTAAACAAGGACTCTCTTCAGAGCCTGTGACCAATGTCCCCAGAGTGTTTCGTCAATATCCCCCAATATCCATGCCAAACGTGCCTATTTTGAGTAACCAACGTCCCGAATGTACAGTGGCGAAAGGAAATTTGTTAATGGTTAGTCTAAAACCGAAAAAGACAATTCGACATTTCCCACGTGATATTCTACTTCATGCATAATTTTTTATGGTATTACATGTGGACAAAGTTTTTTGATGTGTATTATGAATTAAATTTCAGATGAGTTCAAATATCGAACAAAAATATTATATTTGAAGTTTTTTTTTAAACCTTGTATCTAAAACTAATTTTATTTCGCTGTACCTCATCAACGTCCACAAGACCCATAACCAATGTCCGGAAAACTCCGTCCCCCCGTCCCCAAAGCCTCACCAACATGGTCAAGGCCCCTCAGCCACGTTACCGAAGTCCTCTCTCTCACACGACTCGCACTTATTAGGTCAGGGTTCCCCAGCACAAACAAACTGAACTGTAAACAAACTTGCCAAGTTGTCAATATTGCAACCATGCGATGTTCTCGTTCCACAAAGAAGCAGTGCACGTCATCGGCACTGAGTGTGTGTGAACAATTTCGATATCTGATCATACTTGCTCAGTCGACAGAAAATATTTGCGGACACTAATAACTAACATGAATAATTTAGCTGTACTTTACATAGCTCTTCGTAATTCGTGGAATGCTGTTAGGCTTTTACATGTACTGTGGGGAATGAGTGGTCTTATACAAGAGATAAAAATACATGTGTAAGCATTGTAATGGACACTATTTTTCCACTTTATTTATATAATTGAAGAATAATTGGCCTTCTATCATCGATCAGGTATGAAAAAGTATATATTCCCGATGTATTTTTCCAGAAATAATATTTCAATTTTCAAATGTTATATTCGCAAATAAAATTTAGTATTCAAACAATTGTGTTCCATAATTAGTTTATTGTAGCTAAAAAATGATTTAATACACAATTTATAATTAATCTCGACTCTTTCCTTCTCCTAATGCACACAAGATATAT
>SDVV010027893.1:0-12039 GCA_016164225.1 Gammarus roeselii | reverse complement strand
TGGTTGTGAATGGTTGATTTTGACGCTGCTCTGATGTGCTTTCCCGCCCTTGGCATCCCGCTGTCGGGATGGTCGTGGGTGGGGGGGGCCCGACCATTGTGACGCGGCGGGGGTAAACCAGAGAAAACTGTCGGGCCCTGCTGCTGACGACGGTTCCTCGGTACATTCGGGACCCAGAGTGTAAGTTGAGGGGCTACCGGCCGGACCCTTTAGCACAAAAGGGCTAAGTTGTGTGAGTGTGAGCGTGTGAGGGTGTGAGGTGCGCCTTGCCGTCGGCCACCCCCCTTTCTGGGGGATGCGGCCTAGTGTCTGTATCTGTATCTGTATTAGTTTGCATCTAATTAAAAGTAAAACCTACTTTCCTGACATTTTCCTCCGATGTAACTTTGGTGACGGTGCCTATGGCATCTTATCGAGGTTGTCCGTCACTCTTCATCAGGAGTCAGGGCACAACATATATATCGAGGAATGAAATTGACACTAATAATAAATACAAAAGCAGGATAAGTTCAATTTATAATAAACATATGTTTCAGTGCAGGAGAGCAAACTCTTAATCTATTAATACAACAACATAATGGTACCATTAGTGCAATAAATATGGTAATTATGAAGTTTTTATTCCAACATCCTAGCAATGACAGTGTATGGACTTGTGTAGTTTGAATTTCCAGCCATTTCCTGCTGGATGACTGTACATACACACATACATACATAAAGTATCACTGCAAGGTTACTGGAAGTTACTCTTTCAAAAAAATTAAGATACTTATCACTCTAATGAGACCTACATAAATCTAAAAACAAATACATTCAATGAATGACAGAAAAAGAACATGGCTGATGACAACGAAGTAAAACTTAAATTAATATGCATTTAAACGAGACAACTTTGAGTTTTGGTGTAAGTATTACACATATCCATGTTTTTGGCAGTGAGGATTTGTTTCGTAAACCCCGACAACTTTACGAATAGATCATGCTTGAGCTATGTGAGGGCCACTCGCTCAACAATAATCTATTGCGGTGGCAACAGACCAAGAGAGACGGGGCAAGGATTGTAATGACGTGAGGCTCGCCAGAGCCTAATGAACACAGTAGAAGACAAAATGGATTAGCTAATTGGATTAGAGTGACAAGGCTTTCTAGCGCAATGGAATCAGTCTCCATCTAGCGCCGAACGCATGGCTTAGCTAAGTTGAGTTAACGAGGCACTGAAAAGTGACCCTATAAAATCCCACAGGTTAAATAACTCTCATAACCTTTACCTTCCCCCAGTTAGGCATTACGGAATAGGTTATTAGCTCACCCAAGAGGATCACATGCATGAGGTTGCACCCAGGCAAGAAACCTTGTGCACAAGAACAGCAAGAACAGAAAGTAAAGAAAATTATGCGCATCAAGATACCATGAACAATTTCCTTCTCAAAAGTTGTGTTCTCTGTTCTCAGCCAAGCAATGCGTGAGACGCAGCGAGATATATCGTGCAAAACTAAACGACAGAATGAATGCAGCGTCTCAGTAAACTCCTCTTGTTACTATCGTTACATTAATGAGAGCAGTTTTGACTCACGGCATGCTTAGGTCACTACTGTTTATAGGGACATAGGGAGAGGTCACAAATGTGTCCTACTCAAAGTGAGCAAAGGAAACGGTGGTAAGATTAAGTATGATCAATTCACAACAGATCAGATTTCAGCTAGGAGGTTGGTTTCTTGAAGGTATCTGAGAAGCGATTCCGCACTGAATTGTCTCTGAGGAAACTCAGTAAGCATTAAGCGGAGTATATTGGGAGGTCTAGGAACCGGCTTCTGGGGAAGTATGTGCGTCGACATTCCATCCGTGTGGGGCACTCTGCCAAGACATGGGCTATTGTAAGAGGGACTAGACAGTCCATGCAGTAAGGAGGAGGCGACTCCTTTATTAGGTGTCTGTGCGTTAGTTTGACATATCCAATTCTCAATCGGCATAGAATTACCTCGGTACGTCGAATCGGTTGCTTGATGAGACCCAGGGTATGAGTGTGTCTTTTATAGTGCGCAATTCATTTCTCATAAGAACATCAGACCATTCCATGTTCCATCGATTTCACACAGCTCTTTTAATCGCTGGGTAAAAGTCTCGAAGCCGGGGCGCTAGAATCTAGCTACCGTATCCACCGCGTGTCGTAGAAGGCGGCTAAAAAAGGCACCCCGTAGCCGGGAGTAGAATCGTGCTACCGTAACCCCTGCATTTCGTAAAAGGCGACTAAAAGGGACGGGCGAAGGGTCTAGGAATCCCTTTCGCTTTAAAAACCCTTCCTCAAAGACGGCAAGATGAGCGGCGGGAGGAGAGGCTCACGCCTCTCTGAACCCTATTGTTAGGGTCACTGACTGTTCGTGGCTGTAGTACGAATGATGTGAAGAGGAGGGAGATTGGGGAGATGTTTTTTAGGAGGAAGTTTGATGTGTTGGCGCTCAGTGAGACGAAATTTGAAGGTAAGGGAGAATGTGAGTTTGGTGTGGTAAGTGGAAGTAAGTCTGGTGTGGAGGAAGGTTGGGCACGAGAAGGTGTGGTTTTGATATTGAGTGATCGGTTGGCTAGTAGCGTTACCGAGTGGAAGGAGGTGTCCTTAAGATTGATGTGGGTGAAAGTTAAGTTAGGCGTTGAAAGATGGGTATTGGAGAATGCATATGGTCCAGGTAGCGTGAGGAGTGAGGAGGAGAGGGAGCAATTCTGGACTGACCTGAGTGAGCGTATTGAGAGATTTGGAGGTCATTTCAATATAGTTGTTCTGGGTGACCTTATTGCGAAAGTTGGAGATGTAGTGGTGGAAAATGTGATAAAAACGTATGGCGTTCCCGGTAGAGATGACAGTGGAGAAAACCTGATAGGTCTGTGTATGAAGGAGTTGGTGGTCGGGAACAGTTTGTTCAAGAAGCGAGATATCCACAAGTACACATTGGTAAGGATGACCAGTGATGCAGTGGTGGAGAGAGCGCTGATGGATTTTGTGCAGAAATCGAGGAGAGTGATGGTGAGGCTGCTGAATGTGCGGGTGTTGAGAGGGGAGGGTGGAGGAGTGTCTGACCATCTGCTGGTGGAAGGTTTATTATGAGTGGAGCAGAGGTGGAAGGGCAACAAAAGAGTGAGAGGAGGAAGAGAGGAAGTGGAAGTGAGGGAACTGAATGTGAGAAGCAGACCTGAAGAGTTCCAACAGACGTTGAGAGAAGAATATGACAACGTGAGAGGATAGGACCTGAGAGACGTGGAGGAAGAATGGGAGACGTTAAGAGATGCGTTGCTGAGATGTGCGAAGAATGAGTGTGGTGCGCGCCGTGTGGGCGGGTGCAGAAGGAAAGATTGCGAGTGGGGGAACGAGGAAGTTAAACTACCGGTGGCACGGAAAAGAGAAGCGTTTGAGAAGTGGTTGTAGGTGAAGTCGGTGGTGGCAAATGAAGGCTATAAAGAGAGGAGAAACGAAGTGACGCGGGTGGTGAGGAGAGCCAAAAGGGACGCTGATGCCAAGTGGGGCACACGGTTGAGCCAGAATTTTGAGAACAAAAAGATGTTCTGGAAAGAGGTGAAGAGGGAGAGAAAGAGAGAAACAGGAAAGAAGGAAATGGTTCTTGTTGAAAAGTGGTGATGTACGGAAGAGGTGGGCCGAGTATTTTGATGAGTTGTTGAATGTCGAGGTTGACAGAGAGGCTGATATTGTTGCTGTGGGTAGTGGTGCCGGATGCCAGTTTTGGAAAAGAAACTTGTGGCGGACATTACCAGGGAAGAGGTGCAGGAGGCGGTGGAGGTGATGAAAGCAGAGAAAAAGCCCATGGTTTGGATGCCGTTGCAATAGAGTTACTGAACTTGTGTTTTGTGGCAGGTATGGTACCAATTGAGTGGCGCAGTGCCTGCATTGTTCCGCTATATAAGGGCAAAGGAGATAAAAATGAATGCTGCAACTCGAGAGGTATCAGTCTGTTATGTGTGGTTGGTAAGTTGTACGGGACAGTGCTGATAAGCTTCTGGTCGAATATTAGTCCTAGAAAGCGGGCTGTAGGTAGGAAAGGGATCATTTCTCCAAGTCTGAGGTCTGGTACCGTGTGTGTGTGCGAGACCGATGGATATGAAGTGCACATGTTTTGCTTTTAGATGTTTTATAGCCTCGAGATTCTGTCCAGGCAACCACTTGGGCAATTGCACTCTGTAGTTTACGTTGGAGTTGGGACACAACTGGCGCCGATGCATATATCATCAGTCGTCAAAGTACAATGTCCCATTCACGGAGGGAGGGATCACCTCCGTGATCCCATTAATGGCAATCGCGATTAGAGTAAACGAAAGGACGCTACATTGGGCAACCCCCTCATTTTGTGTTTGTATGTCCGAGAGGTGATTGCCGATTTTGGCCCGGAAGACTCTCCGCCGGAGGAAGTTCCGGATGAAAACTGTGACCCCGGCTCATCCGGTGGACCTCTCGGAGGATGCCATAACACCAGGTTGTATCATATACCTTCTCATGGTCAACGAAAACGCAAACAGTGAGTTGCTTGCGGTTCAAGGCCCCTTGGATATCAGTCACAACGCGTAATAATGCGTCCTGCGCTGATAGCATCATTCGAAACCCAAATTGTAATGGGGATAGGAGTGAGTTTGTCAGTCAGTCAGGGAGCATTCCCAATTTTCTCCAGAACGTTCATCGGTAGGCTTGCCAGGTTTTGGGAAAGAACCACTGCCGCTCTCCACCGATCGGGATAGGAGTGGGTAGACCAGACTGTTTTGTAAATAAGACAAAAGTAGGAGGAGTGCAGAGTAGGAGATTTGATCTTCACCAGGCGCAGAAGGGTGGGAGGTGCGAATTGCACCAAGGATTTCGCATACCGTCATAGGTTTTCAAGATTTGATTTGAGCCTCATTTCCAGGTTCATTGTAAGGTATTAGGGAATTTATGGAGAAATCCAGATTATTTTGTTCTGCAGTACGTTTCGTGCTACGGAAAGCCGGGCTGTACCCACAATTCGAGCTGACGGAGGGGTAATGTGTTACAAAGAGTTCAGAGACTTCTTACAATCGGTGTGGGTCGTTCCCATCATCCTTAGAGTTGTGGTAGTGAAAACAGTACTTTCCAGTCAGTTTTCGTATGCGGGACCACACTTTAGACATGAGTGTGTAGAAATTGATGGGCGATACAAAGTTTTGCCATGATTCTCTTCGAGATAGGAAGCATGTATTTCGTGCTTTTTTGCTGTTTCTCGCCTAAACGTAATTTTATCTGCGTCTGCTTTGGCATCGATTGAATGCACGCTTCCTTTGCCGTTTTGCTATTTCACACAGGTCACTCTACCAGGATGTCCTGATTTCCCGCGGTGTTCCCTTGGTTATAGAGATGCTGTGATCTGTAGCGCGAAGGAGGGTACTAATAAAAAATTTCACTATCTCGTCACAGGATATATTCTGAGGTGGGAGAGATGTTGTTGTACAAGCAGTGAACGATTGCCAGTTGGCTTTACGTATTATGTATCGGCGAGCGGTAGAAGTATCTTCAGGATGGGAAGTAGTGATGGCGATGGGGAAGTGGTCACTCCCGTAGGGCTCCTCCAGCACTTGCCTGGCAAGGTCTGGGGAGCAGAAGGATAAGTCAATAGGCGATAACGAGGCTGTCTGGGTATGGAAGTGCGTCGGTTCTCCAGTATTAAGGAGCGCAATATCAAAACCCAGAAAGAATGCTTCGACGTGCCCTCCACGTCCATCAGCTGTCTCCCCATCCCCCCCAGAGGGGGTGTTTAGCATTAAGGTCACCGACAAGAAGGTAAGGCGCAGGA
Source organism: Gammarus roeselii (assembly GCA_016164225.1). NCBI lineage: Eukaryota > Metazoa > Arthropoda > Malacostraca > Amphipoda > Gammaridae > Gammarus > Gammarus roeselii. Next base: position 6,241 of record SDVV010027893.1, on the reverse strand, counting down.
ATTTGATCAACCAGGTTAGTGAGAAGTGCGCATGAAATTAGTTCATTTGGGGAAATATATAGGTTACAAATAGTAACGGGGCGTTGGAGGCCCACTCTGTGGGCCTGAGCTTGCACAGTTGTTTGTAGAGGCGTTGAAGTGCATGCAATTGCTCGCTTTACTATAGTAGCCAGGCCAGTGCCCGGTCGAGCATCGGCAGTGGGCGAGATGAAGTGGGCTTCATACCCACTGGGAAAAGATGGTTTGTACAGCCCCAGGAGAGTTGTCTGGAGACAAACTACAATTGGATTATAGGTTTGGGTTAGTTTCAATAGTTCAGCTTAGTTAGCACGATTTTCTCTATTGTTCCATTGAAGGACAAGGGTATCAGACATTGTGGTTTAGGTTAGAGAAATTCAAGGTCTATGCTTGAATTGGTAAGGTCTAATTTTATATCGCTTTTGTAGACTATGTCACTCACGGCCTGTCGATCGCGCTCGACGAGTATCGCTGGAGTTTCTCTTTTGGCTTTGAGTCAACGAAGGATCATCTCCGTTTGGATCATCATAGTCCAGGTCGGAGGCAGTGCGCTTAGTGCTGGTAAGCGGCGAACAGTTTCTCAAACCTGAGGCGTTGATGGGGTATGGTGGGTATCACTCAATACTGTGTGCGACGCATTTCCCTTAGGATTATAATCTGGAGCGGCTAAACGAGGCAGAGGCGAAGGGGCATTTGGCGCCCTAATAAAGGCACCAGAATGACATCTGAGCTGAGCAGTAACGTGGCAAGTCTGCGCGGTTACCAAGGGGAATCTTGGTTGTGCTTTGAGTAAGGCGGGTTTAAGCGGTGGTGACAGGTCCCGGGTTTTCGTCTTGTTTGGCTGGCGAGGAGAGCGTTGAGGTAGCAGCGTTTCTTCATATAGTGCTGCCTCCAATAAAGGTAGGTCGCGTTCAGATTCACGTCTGGGACTCCCATTGCACGTCGATCAGCAGGTGATGGACAAGGCAAGTTGTGAGTGAGGGAAGGTATCTCCGACGGAATTTCCAAGTTTCTGGACAGAGCGAATGACTGTTGTCGTGGGTTTCTTCGTTTTCAAGGAGGATGAAGGCCATCGTGTTGTAGGTTAGAAGGAACCCTGTTTACAGGTGTTCCCGCTGTCACTGCAGCCAAGCTAGCACGAGGGCGGATAAATTTGGCGGTTACTTGTCTCTTGGCTTCGGAGTAGGAAAGGCGTTCTTTAGCTTGAACAGCGAGTATCTCTTTTTCGAATCTTTAATAGAAGCATTTGATGACGCAGGATGGACCTCTGAACAGTTTGCGCATTTAGCAGGTCGGTCACAATTGTGGCCATGTGTGTCCTCACCACAGCTGGAGCATGTACTTTTCATGTTCCGCAATCGGCAGGCATCACTTCCATGACCAAACTTTTGGCAGTTGTAGCAGCGTCTGGGATTAGGGATGTATTCTCGAACCGAGCACTGTGTCCAGCCAATGTGGACATCAAGAGGCAGAGAACAGAGCTTGAAGGTGAGAACGTAGACACCGGTGTGCTCCTCAACTCCGCTTCGCCGTCGTTTCACTCTGTAGCTAAATCTTGGTGACTTGCTGATCCGCGAGTTCAGCAAGAATATCGTCGTCGGAGTGGTTTGGTCTGTTTTTAAAATAGATGGTTCCTTGTATCGTGTTGAGAGAAGTGTGCTCATAAACTTTTACATGTATATATATTATTTAGTTGTTTTAGGTTCTGAATGTTCCTACTTTTCTCCTCATTCTTCACCTCCACCAGGAGGGAGCGACTCTCAAGCTCATTGATGCGCTTCGGAGGTCCCCCCAGTGCAGCGCGGAGTTGTCGATTAGCTTGAATAGTATTAGTATTGGACAGATTCTCTCCCGAGATTGCCTTGACGATGAAGAACTTAGTGTAGTTTTTATCTTGGAAAATATTTTCGAGTATTTTCTGATTTTCAACGTCTCGTTCATGGGGTCTTACACGATTGCGGCAGCTTTTCCCGGGCTTTCGTCCGAAAGCAGCATGTACCGCACCCGCGTCACGGTCGTGTGTCTTGTTTCCAAAGTCCACCCCACCAGAAGTGGGGGAAGGCTGCTGTAAACTAATCATCTCTCTATCAGGCAGCCTAGGATGGAGAGGGTTCACGTCCACTATTTGGGTGCGACCGCCGGATGATGGCGGTGTTGGAAAGCGTCCATCAGATGGTGACGCTGATACGTCGTTTTCTTGCGATAACCGTTGTTGTAGTTGTTGTTGCTGTGATAGCCGTTGTTCAGAAGAGTGGTCCAATGGATAAGTCTGGGTCGTCAACATTTGCTGAATTTCTATCTAAGAATCTATGAGAGTTCCGAGGAGCCCCCTCAACATGCCCACGCCCACCTCAGAGCGCATAAAGCAAGTGTTTTCTGGCTCTTTCAACGAGCACCACTTGTGAGCTATGTGAGGTTCGTTTCCCCTGCAACACAGTATTCCGACGGCTAAGCAAGACCTTCCAACAGCTCTACCCCAACAACGGGTTCGCTGAAAGTTGTCCACCACACCACAGAGGCCTGATGCAGTCATATCATTTACAGCGTTATCCATCGTCAACTTTGCTACTTTGGCCACCTAGATAGTTGGTGAGTACAGATTCAAGAAAACATGCATGAAAAAAACATGAGAAACAAGAGGATAACAAACATTAAAGTGATTAATAAAATAAATATATAAAGCCAGAAAAACGCTTGGAGCTAAAAAAAAGGCAAGTGGAGTAAAAAAAATAATAATAACAATAATAATAATTAAGTGAAGTAAAAAATAAAAAAGGGGGGAAAGTTTGTTAAGAGAAGAAAAGAGATAAGTTAATGGAGATTCAACAAAACAAACGAGGTAAAAGGAGTAAACAAGGTGAAAGCATAACCAGGAAAGATAGTGAAGAGTAAAAGGGTCCGAAAGGAGAATGGGGTGTGCGCCCTCCCGGTTGGATCGTGACCCCATGCGACCCGTGAACCAGTAGCTTTAGGGGGGGGGGCGTCTCCAACGAGCCCGTCGCACTAAAGTTGAGGGAAATCTATCAAGATTACAAGACAGTACATGCCTGATTCGAAGTTTACAAAATAAATAGGAGGCATAGTATACCAATGCGAGGAATTAACATCAAGAAAAATAGTACTACAGAAAATTTGGGAATGTAGCATATACGGTGAACACAAACGCGCGCTTTACCGCACCAATACCAATTTAGACGAAGCCTTTCAAGAACAAGCTCAACCTAAAGCGGGGAGACTTAATTTTACTGCAAGAAGTTCAGACTTTTTTACGAAGTTGACACTATAAAAAAACTCTAACTTTATGTGATCATTTCACACATTTATATATATAAATAAATTTACATAAATATATATAAACTTATTTTTCAAACAATACAAGTCGGGTTGTAGTATTTTTCAGAGGTGAAATACCTAAACAAAACACTGTTAAAATATAAATATTTGCTTCTTTTGATGGATCAGATTAGAGTGACAAGGCGTTCTAGTGCGCTGTAGTCAATGTCTTTCTGGCACCGGACGTTTGAGATGGGTTGACCATTAACTGTTGCTGCCAAAACATCGGGAAGCTCTAATCTAGACACAAAATTATCAAAAAGCATATTGAATCGGCTCAGACTCGCTGTTTCTGTATTTAGCTTACCACGAAGCCGAGAACGACAACAATGAGCACGCGGTCATGCTTGCGAGCAAATCGCATGCGGTAGCTAAATGTCATCCGACTCTACCAGTTGTTAGACTGAACATGTCATCAAATGTTAGTACTAATCTTAATATGTGTACTCTAGGATGCCCACTATTGCCGAATAAATGCTAACAGTCTCGCAGCTCTCGCCAACAATTAGCAGAGGAACATGAATGCCCGACAAACGGCGACAGCATAATGAACTCTACACTACAACAACGGACTGGCGTCCACAAAAAATTGTTCCCTTGAAATTATTGAGCATTTGTACAACACGCATGGTGATGCAATGGACGGAACAAGGACTGCACGGATATTACAGGGACAGAAAACAGAAAGCACAGAGACAAAAACCATATCGCACACGGACAAAACATGACATGACAGGGACAAGAAATGGACAGTTCATGGACAAAACCAGACAGTGCAGGGACCGAACAAGACATTCCAGGGGAAAATTGGACAACACCGGGACAAAAATCGGAGAGCTCAAGGACATTGTCTGCAGAGCCCAATGATATTAAATAGACAGCATTAGGTCATTGACCGAACAGCACATTGACATGAGCCGAACAAGGACATTGACTGAACAGCACAAAGACATTGACTGAATGCCGCAGGATCATCCACTGGACAACACAGTTAAATTGATCGGGCAGCACAGGGACAGTGACCAGAATGCACAAGGACATTTACCGGACAGCACAGTGATATTGATCACACAACACAGAATGTTGACCAAACAACACACAGATAATGATTGGATAACACATGGAAAATGAGTGTCGAAACATGGACACTGACCTGGCAACCAAAGCAATACAAATAATAACCGACAAATTATTTTGCTTCACTTAAGAGAGTATGAGGTGAAACAATAATTGGCAATGTTATAGAGGAAAATTTTTCAAAGAACATGTTTGAATGTCTTCAAGTACATCCCATTGCATAAACAATCTTTTTATGGAAGAAACTAGCATAAAAATCATATGACACAACCCATAAAGCAAAGGATTTATGACAACCCATCAGGTAAAGGATTTATGACACAACCCATCAAGCGAAGGATTCCTTAATGAGACAGGTACTGAAGAATTCCTGTTAGTTTCTTTCACTTATATGACATTAAAGGAACAATCAAAACCTGCTCCGCCGAAGGGAGCATCGGCCAATAGGTGCAACCTAAACAGCAACTAGTTTATTTAGCATCCTTTAAGAATACTTGAGCAGCTTTCAATAATAGCTAGCTAATAAATATCGTCGTCTATATCAGTAATAATGGTTATGAAGAAGTTGATCAATTCGATGCATCACTTCAATAAGGTCTACATTGAGAATATCAGTATTACAGGAAAAGGTACAACCAAGATACCAATCAAATAATCACTTAAATACAAACTAATTTGATAACGTTAATGTTACCGCGAAGGGTGAAACAATTCAACAAATTTATGAATCATTTACACTCACATAAGGTGTGCGAGTGTGAGTGTATGAGAGTGTGAGGTGCGCCTTGCCGTCGGCCGCCCCCCTTGCTGGGGGATTTTGGCCTAGTGTCTGTATCTGTATATGATGAATCATTTCAGAACGGCCTACTTCAATTACATCTGCACTACAGTGAAAGTTTAAACAATAAGTTAAATCGATACATCACATTGTTACGGCCTATATTTAGTACATTTGTGGTACAATGATGTTTCATACATCAAGTCCAATTGATACATCACTTCAATTCAGCCTGTTGTAAGACATCAGTAAGAGAGTTAAGGTTTATACAACGAGTTCAATCAATCCACCTACACATTTTCTGGTAATACATCTCCAATTACACATTCGTACAGGTAGCAGTTTGTTAAGAAAAATGTGGGACTTTTGGTATCCATCCTTCTACGTCTTCAAACAAGTTAGTGGTCAAGAAGTGAAACATTAAAGTGTTTCATCGCGTTTGCTACCTCGTCTACAAAACAACTATACATGTTGTATTGAATGGAAGCACATTGTTTCATTTAAAAGTCATTTCATTTACAAACATAGATAACTGGTTTCTTCATTTAAAAGTAATTTCATTTACCAATATGGCTAACTGGTATTCTAAGGATTCCACTTGCAACCCTAATAACATGAAATTTTAGGACTAACTCATTCAAGGGGCGCAATTTCGATTCACGACCAGCGAACTAAGATATCTAGCTGCATGAAAAACTTCCTGATATGCATGCTGCTTAACAATGAATTTTTCTGTGCCAATAAATTTGAAAATCGAAATTTTCCGACCTAGACCCTGACGGCTAAATTCAAAATGTTGCTTGAGGCTATAGACCAAGACTACAACAGGTAAGTTGGATATTTTTGATCTATACATGCTCTGACGCCAAACACACTTTCACATAAATAACTAATGAAACTAAATTGGATTTTCTGACAACGGCAAAAATTACTGACCAGTGGACTGGTATACCACATAGCTAGTAAATATAGACATGAACGGACACCCAATCTGAATTGAAACTCTGCAGTAGCTACACGTCTAGTTTATATATA
>SDVV010027892.1:0-12039 GCA_016164225.1 Gammarus roeselii | reverse complement strand
GGAAACTCTGCACTGCTTTCAACAGATGTCCGCCCACTCCATACAAACGCAACACCCTCCACAGCGCTTCCCTGTCAATTCTGTCGTATGCCTTCTCCAGATCCATGAAGGCCCAGAACACATCCTTTCCTTTGGCAAGGTACTTCTCACATACCTGTCTTACTGCAAAAATCTGATCGGTACACCCTCTACAACTACTAAAACCACACTGTTCCTCTCCAATTGCGCAGTCCGTACAGTCTCTAATCCTTTTGATCAGCACTCTCCCGTACAACTTACCAACAACACATAACAGACCGATACCTCTCGAGTTGCAGCATTCATTCGTATCTTCTTTGCCCTTATATAGCGGAACAATGCAGGCACTGCGCCACTCACTCGGTACCACGCCTGCCGCAAAACACAAGTTCAGTAACCTCACCAACCATTCGACAATCGTTACTCCACCCTTCTTCAGGCACTCGGTCGCAACTCCATCCAAACATGGGGGCTTCCCCTGCTTTCATCACGATGACTATAGATATTCTATTGCAAACCATTGATGAACAACACAAACATTCAAAAGTAAGCCTATCTGCTTTCTAAAGAAACATTGATTACTGCTCCGCGGCTCTGATCTGTCATGTCTAAATACTTCTATTTATGAAGTACTCTATAGTAACCCTTGTACTGTCCTGGTACACTGTTTGATGTTAAAATATCCCACAGTTACTAACTCAGTAACCCCTGACTCGATTTTATTTTTCTGGTACTGGAATTGGTCACAGTGGTCACTGTGAAAGTGGGACTGAGACGAGGCTGCGTGATGTCTCCCTGGCTGTTCAACCTCCAAATGGATGGAGTGGTCAGGGAGGTGAACGCGAGTGTGCTGGGTCGTGGCTTGGAACTGTTGGAAGCGAATGGGCGGAGTTGGCAGCTGAGCCAGTTGCTATTTGCTGATGATACGGCCCTGGTTGCGGATTCGGAGGAGAAGCTATGTAGGCTAGTGTCTGAGTTTGGTAGAGTGTGTGAGAGGAGGAAGCTTCGAGTGAACGTGGGTAAGAGTAAAGTAATGAAATGCTCGGGGACTGTCGATGTGAACAAAATTAGTGTCACCCTAAATGGAGTGCTCTTGGAGGAAGTTCAGTCTTTTAAGTATCTGGGCTCCCATGTGGAGACAAGTGAACTAGTGGAAACTGAAGTGAGTCGCAAGTGAAGGTGGGGTGTAAAGTGTTGCGTGCACTAAAGAATAATGAGCTGTAGGACTTTGAAGATGGAAGCAAAGAGAGGGCTGTATGAAGGGGTTGCTGACCCAACTGTGCTCTACGGAGCTGAGATTTGGGGGGGTGAAAGCAGAGGAGAGAACAAGGTTCAATGTTTTTGAGATGAAATGTTTGAGGAGCATGACGGAAGTAATGTTGAGAGACCGGATCACCAACGACGTGGTTCGAAGCAGAACGGGGATGATGAAGAAGTTGGAGGATCGAGTGAATTCGCGTGTTCTGAGATGGTGAGGATGGATGAAGGGAGATTGGTAAAAAATATGATGGAGGCGGAGGCGAGTGGCCGTAGACCTGGAGGTAGACCGACGTTTGGGTGGATGGATGGTGTGAAGCAGGCGTTAGGAATAAGAGACTTGAATGTGGAGGTAGCGAGAGAGCGTGCAATTGATAGGCGTGAGTGAGTCTAGAACGATAGTGAATGGTTAATTTTTGACGTTGCTCTCGTGTGCTTTCCCGCCCTTGACGTCTCGTTGAGGAACGGGATGGTCATGAGCGTGAAGGGGGGGGGGCGGTGATAATGACGCGGCCTGCGTAAACCAGTCACGCAATCGGACTCTTCTACTCACACCGACCTCGGATTACACTCGTGGCCCAGAGTGTGTGTTGTGGAGTTTCCGGCCGGAGCTAAGTTGTGTGAGTGAGCGTGTGGTGGTGTGTGATGCGCCTTGCTGTCGGCCACCACCCATCCTGGGGGATTCGGATTAGTGTTTGTATCTGTAAAAGTTCTTGCCTTGGAATCATCTTCATGTACAAATAAATGCGTCAAGATGTCGTGGACTCGGTCTACTATTATAAATGAACGGACGGCTACGTGCATGCAAGGGATAATGGACTGTCTCCTGAGTCCCGCGACTCCTGTTATCAGTCCTTGAACTTTCAGATCCAGAAGGGCTGCTGTAGTTACTTGCATTCGCCTGTCTCTGATATACCTCATGCCTTCATCCATAGCTGTACTGAAACGTTATCTAAAGTGCATGAATTTGGCCGCCGTTTAATGTTAGAACTAAAGAAGAGGATCATACACAGATCTCCGCTGCATTTGCCAGATTTTTTTCTCCAGAACCCGACTGTTCGTTTCCTTGGCAATAAAAGTAGCAATGTCAACACTTCATTGGCTATTTAGCAAAGCCAACCTATGCCATGAGAGGTGTTGCATTAGTTGACTCTTGCCTCTCCCTGTCCTCAGTGCTGTGTCAGTTGACGAGCGACGATGGAGATTTGATGAGACTGGCGGAGCAGGCGGCCATGCTGCTGAAGCCTTGCGTATACGACAGTGCTGTGCCGGTAAGAAGCGAGCTTATCTCTTCTTCTTAACCTGTAGGCCGATGCCTCCAAATATTCTTTGATGAAAATGTCAAGATGCTCTAATATGTAGATATGCTTGATCATCATAGTTTGGCCTCTTTTTTTTTCCTACAATGGTCAGCGAGAACAGCTTCCCAATATCTCCTATCATGGACTTCGTGTTTTGAGTTCCACAGCAAATTCATTCATCTCTACAAAATGAATCTTCTCTTGGGTCGTCACACAGCAACTTTTTTCTCCTTCACCTACCTCAGCACTTTTCAATCCTCCGCTATCTGCACGCGACCAAAACTATTTGAGTATGATCTGCCTCACATTATCCTCCAGGTCCACCATCTCTCATATCTGTGCCCCACTCGCTGCTAGACCCTTGCCCTGTAACCTCACTCCTGTCCTAAATATCAGCATATTGAGTCACAACTTCGCAAAACTCCAGTTTCCAATCGATATTGTCGTACACATCTCACGCATGCAACATGTATCTTTCCTCTGCATCTCAATCTTGTGTTGCAAATGACAATTCATTAACAAGCTAGCAGCGAAGCCCTCACTGCCCTCTCCTCCTCCTCTCAAGTGCGAGTGGCTGCTCACCCCTCTTCTGGAGGCCGTTCACGCCAGTCGTGGCCTTGAGGACGCCATGGACGTGGCCCGTCAGTACCTGCGCCGACACCGCCAGCACGCCCCTGCACACCGCGCCGTGCTACAGTTCATCAGTTCTCATGACACGGAGCACCACGTGGCCGCGCTGCACCTGCAGCTGCTCAAGGTGCTCAACGCCCGACACCTCTTTCACTACTTAGTTGACCCAATACGCTAGTACCCAGCTGATAGTTATGGCTTTCGCAAATGCACCGTAGATGTTATTTGTTACTTTTGTCTACCTACATCTGTGAACAAACTTGAATGTGTGATATCGGAGATGTGTGCACATTGTTCAGTTGTTAGCGCTGCTGTGCTATTACTATGGTTTCGTTTGCGTAACGTATTTATCTGCTTTAGCTGCACCTTACTCTGAGCAACGTGTCAGTGAGAAGTCTCTCTTCTCTGCCTTGTAGCCGGGGCATTCGAATCTTGCATCCGTATCCACCGCGTGTCGTAGAAGGCGACTAAAAGGGCGCCTCGTAGCCGGGAGTTGAATCGTGCCACCGTAACCCCTGCGTGTCGTAAAAGACGACTAAAAGGGGCGGGGCGAAGGGGCTAGGAATCCCGTTCTCTGTAAAACCTTTCCTCGAAGACGGCAAGACGAGCGGGGGGAGGAGAGGCACACACCTCTCAGAACCCTATTGTTAGGATCGCTGAATGTGCGTGGCTGTAGTACGAATGATGTAAAGAGGAGGGGATTGGTGAGATGTTTATGAGGAGGAAGTTTGATGTGTGGGAGCTGAGTCAGACGAAATTGAAAGGTAAGGGCGAATATGAGTTTGGTGAGGTAAGTGGAAGAAAGTCTGGGGTGGAGGAACGTTGGGAACGAGAAGGTGTGGTCTTGATATTGTTATCCATTGGCTAGTAGCATTACCGAATAGAAGGAGGTGTCCTCATGATTGATGTGGGTGAAAGTCAAGTTTGGCATAGAAAGATGGGTATTTGTGAGTGCTTACGGACCTGACAGCGAGAGGAGTTAAGAGGAGAGGGAGCAATTCTGGACTGAACTGAGTGAGTGTATTGAGTTTTGGAGGACAATTCAATGTAATTGTACTGGGTGACCTTATTGCGAGAGTCGGAGATGTAGTTTACAAGTGCTTACAAGTGTAAGAAGACAACAACAAGACTTTTGGCCCAAACTGGGTTGCCTTTTGATAGTAAGAAGATTAGTTTTGAAGTAGAACGTCTTAGATAGCATCTTGTGTCTCTATATTTTCTGTTTTAATAGAGCAAGAAAGGGAAAGTTTGTTGTAGGAAATAGCATTTAACGATGATGCACAAAACAACTAAAATCAGCACCTGAAGAGAAAGCCACCGACCCACGGTGTTGATCTGGGATTGCCACAATTTCATTTCTCGTTAAACCAATGCTGACCGGCGTCATTGCTGAACACTCGTTTTGTAACGAGCAGGTACCAATGCTAGGCACCTTTTTCACCGTGCTAGTGCCAATGCCGGGCTCTAATTTAACCGTATGGGTGTCAATGCCGGACACCATTTTTCACGAATATACTGGTGAAAGTGCTATAGATGGGATCTATTTAGGAGCGATTTTGGTAGAATTTGTTGAGCCATGACTTGAACGTTTTGATTGTATCGCTGTTCGCCACTTCCGCTTACCAGCAATTTTGTATCCATTATTCCTGGTCACTCCGTTCGCATCTAATGTGAAAAGGCTTGCTTGCTCGACGTTTTCCTTACCCTTCATAATCTTCCATACTTCGGTCATGTCACCTCTGAATCAACGTTTCTCTAGCAAATAAAGGTTGAGTTAGCGTACCAATGTCGACGATACTACCTGTGCGCACTGGCATGCTTACATATTACTCTTTGAGGTTCTGAGGGGGGTGGAGATGGGTATTCGTTTTGTCTCAGTCGTTATCTCTTGAATAAATAAATTGTGATGTAAGCGAACTAGGCCGTGTAGTTATAAACATTGTATTGCGCTGCTGTCATAGCTGACTTAGTCCGTGTAGCCGTCGTGATTCTTGTACCAGACTCGACGATGCTGCATGTACGCACTAGCGTGCGTACATATTACTCATGAAGTTCTAAATGATTGGAGGCGTGGGGTTTTATTTCGTCTACCTTGCTCAAATAAATAAAATGTGCTGTGATGCGTTGCTGTCGGAGCAGACTCTGTCCATGTAGCCGTAGACCTCGTACCGGTCTCGACGATGCTACCTGTGCGCACTAGCGTCCGTACATATTACTCTTGAAGTGCTAAATGATTGGAGGCGGGGATTCGTTTTGTCATAAAATGAAAACTATTGTAATTTAACTGGACTGCGCCGCTGTGAACCTCGTGTTGCGTTGCAGTCGGAGCTGACTTTGTCCGTGTAGCCGTAGACCTTGTACAAACTTCGACGATACTATCTGTGCGCACTGGCGTGCGTACATGTTACTCTTGAAGTTTTAAGTGGTTGGAGGCGGGGATTCGATTCGTTCTGTCTAAGTCTTCATATTTCCTGGATAAATAAAATGTACATTAACTAAACTAGACCGCGTAGCTGTAAACATTATGTTGCGTGGCTGTTGGAGCTTACTTTGTCCGTGTAGCCGTAAATCTTGTACCAATCTCGACGATGCTACCTGTGCGCACTAGCGCGCATACATATTACTCATGAAGTTCTAAGAATAACGTTTCGTCTAAACAAGAATAACGTTTCGTCTAAACGTTATTCTTGTGCGCACCATCATGCGTCTGACATGACCAAAATGTTCAAATAGTTTAACTTTGACAACGTTGTTTTTCTTGCACTCAGAGGTGTGCGATCCTACTGGAATCCATAATCATTGAGCCCTATGGGGTAGCCTATTATGACTCATGTTAAGGCTCTGGTGTAAATGAGGCCAAAATCAAATCTGGCTTGGAGAGGGCTTGTCTACATTGAAGGTCCCAAGTCCTTGAAGGCCTATTTCCGCTTGGAGATTCTGGTCACTAGTGTCTAGTCATAGTTCGTTGATTCAAACTTAATTTTCGTTTGTTTTCACTATAGCTTGAAGAAGATCCATCTTGGGCATTGGTAACACTGTATGTATAGACATAGACTGTATAGAAATACAGTCGTTTCCCCCTAGTTAGGAGGGTGGCTAAGTTAGGCAGACAGAGGGGGGAGGTGCCAAATCTCCCCGCCTCAAGACCGCCGTGTTCCTCCCGAGGCTTGAACTCGCGACATGCAGCACCAGAGGCTGACACTGCAGTCGGATACACTAACCACTCGGCCACGGCGGCCTCTGGCACTAATTGTAATAATTAATAACACTGCCTCTGATAGCAATATTGTCAATGAGAAGAAATTTATGTAGCACTTGGTATTAACGGAATTTTTACTTTTTCATTTTCTATCGGCACGTGGTTTTTCTTGATGCTGGCAGCCAGGGAAGCACACGTCAAGTCACGGTGGTGTTTAGAGGCAGACTTGTTGCAGTGGTGTTTAGAGGCAGACTGAGTGGTGTTGTTTAGGACACATTGTACGGTGTTGTATAGTGGCAGACTGTTTGCTGATGATGCGGCACTGGTGGCGGATTCGTTGGAGATGTTGCATAGGGTAGTGTCGGAGTTTGGTGAAGTGGGTGAGAGGAGGAAGCTTGAGTTGGCGCGGGTTAATGTAAAGCATTCAGACGTTCGAGGAGTGTGGATGAATTAGCGTCTTTCTAAATGGGGAGTTATTGCGGGAAGTAATTTTTTTAAGTACTTGGCCTCCCATGTGGAGGAGACTGAACCAGTGGAAACTGGGGTCAAGTCGCAACTGAAGGATGGTGTAAAGTATTGGGTGCACTGAAGTGTTTTGATATGTTGGATGTTTGGGGATGGAGGCAAAGAGAGGGTTGTTTGAAGGAACAGTTATCCGAACTGCTTCCACGTACCGAGACTTGAGGGGTGAAAGCAGTAGTGATATAAAGGTTGAATATTTTCGAGATGAATCGTTTGATGAGCATGGCTGCAGGGACGAGGAGAGAAAGGATCAGTAGCGACGCTGTGCGATATAGAACAGGGATAGAGTAGATTCACGATTTCTAAGTTGGTTCGGGCACATGATGAAGATGGATGATGGGAGATTGGTGATGAAAGCGGAGGTGAGTGGAAGTAGGCCTATAGGTAGACCAAAGTTTGGGTGGATGGATGGCATGGAGCAGTCGCTGGGAAGGAGACATGAGTGAGGAGGCAGCGAGAGAGCGTGCAATGGACAGGCGTGAGTGGCTGTGAACAGATGATGTTTTGATGCTGTCTCGATGTGTTTCATTCTTGACGCAGCAGGTATAAATTAGTTGACTGTCAGGCTCTAATGTTGACACGGCTTTCGGACCTCCCTCCTGGCCCGAAGTGTGTGTCAGGTTCTCATGTCAGGATCCTTCAGCGCCGGAGGGCAAATTTGTTTACATGTGAGTGAATGAGAAGAGTTCAAGGTTTGCCTTGCCGTTGACATTAGATTAATCAAACATAAATGTTCGATACTGAAAAATATTAATTTATATATTATCTGTCGAGGGATTAAAACATCTCATTTTACAGTGTCATCATACATATTGTGTACAATAACCTCACAACTATGTTGATCATTTTGATGTCTGACTACATCTTTACGTATAGCATTAATAATTTTTATAGCTATTAATAATAAAATAAATAATTATACTTTTTATAATGATAACAACAACAACAACATTAACTTTATTATTATCCATCATGGGCATAGTAGTATATTTTAATATAAATTCATTGTGCTACTATAGCTACTTATAGTGTTATTAAAGGAAAACATTAAAATTTGTCCCTGGACGTCTATTAATCTTGTGCTATAATTATTTAAGAATTGATGCAAAAATATTTCTATTGCTAATGTTGATATATCTTTCCCAAAGCATTACAAAGATAAAAATTCATAATTGTTGGTGATATCAGCCGATTTTCCACCAAAACCTCAAACAAAGGCCGATACTGCCAACACCGGTACATCAGTTCATCTGTAGTGTTGTTACTACTTGCTTGTTCTGGTTTGTGTTTGTATAGCTGTAGGGGTTTAGTATAAATCTGACCAACCATTCATGTGCAGAACCTGCAGCGCCTGTCTCCAGGAGACGACAGCGTGTTGGTGCTTGTTGAGACGCTCCTTGATAACCCCTCCTCCTGCACCCTCGAGGATAAAGGTATGAGAAAATGAAAGCTTCAGCTTGCAGTCTAGGGATCCTTAGTCTCCCGTTGGTGCGATCCCTCGTCTCCTGTTTGTGATCCCTTGTCTCCTGTTAATGTGATCTCTCGTCTCTTGTTAGTGTGATCCATCGTCTCCTGTTAGTGTGATCCCTTGTTTGCTTTTGGTGTGATCCCTCGTTTCATTTTGGTGTGATCCCTTTGGTCTGATTCCTCGTCTCCTTATGGTGTAATCCTTTGTTCCCTGTTGGTTTGATCCCTCATTCCCTGTTGGTTTGATCCCTCATCTCCTGTTTCTGTGATCATCGTCTCCTGTTTTGTGAGCAGTCATCCTCAATCAATCGTTACTCCATTATTGGTAATGAGTAACCATCTAGTCCAGAGCTTGATGTCCTCAGGTCGTCCTTCGCCTTTGGGCTATTTCTATTTTGCGCTGCTCCACAGCCAGCTCCTCTTCACTGGTGACTGCCCGGTGCAAGCTCTAGCACCTCACTGCATGCCAAGGCACTGACCATCAAAATCAATTTTGTCTGATGGATGATGGGATGCTTGTCACTTACCCTGTTCATTGGGTGGTTGGAACTCTCCGTCAGCAGCCCTGTCTGATGAATAATGTGATGCTTGCTTTTTACTCTGTTTATTGGTTGGTTCGAACTCTCCGTCATCCACCCTGTCTGATAAATGTGATGCATTGGGTGGTTCGAACTCTCCGTCAGCAGCCTTGTCTGATAAATAATGGATGCTAGCCTCGTACTCGGTTCATTGGGTGGTTCGACCTTTCCGTCAGTAGGCCTGCCTGATGAAAAACAATAATAAATTGAAGTGCCCTACGGGGGAGCGTGAAATCGCGTTGAGGCTCCGGTGGAAATGAACCATATCCAATATCAATAATGAATAAAGACGTTTATTCAGGAAATGGCTTGTTATATTCTGGCGTTTTACACCGTAGCGGAGGTGTTGGAATCCTGCTACCGTAACCCCAGCATGTCGTAGCAGGCGACTAAAAGGAGAACCCTGTAGCCCAAGCTTAGAATCGTGCTACCGCAACCCCTGCGTTTCGTAAGAGGCGACTAATGATGGGTGGGGCGAGAGGGCTAGGCCTCTACGAATCCAATTGTTAGGGCCGCTGAATGTGCGTGGTTGTAGAACGAGTGAAGCAAAGAGGCAAGAGAGGTGAGATGTACGTGAGGAGGATGTTAAATGTGTTGGCGTTTAGTGAGACCAAGTTCAAGGGTAAGGGCGAGTGTGAGTTCAGAGTGGTAAGTGGAAGAAAGAGGCGTGGATGAAGGTTGGGCACAAGAAGGTGTGGTCTTGTTATTGAGTGATCGACTGGCTAGTAGCATTACTGAGGGGAAAGAGGTGTCCTCAAAATTGATACGGGTGAAAGTAATGTTCGGCGTAAAAGAGTGGGCATTTGTGAGTGCGTACGGACCTGTTGGCAAAGGAGTGAGGAGGAGAGCAAGAAATTTTGAACTGACCCGATTGATTGATAGTTGTGGGAGTCGATTAAATGCAGTTGTACTGGGTGACCGTGATGCGAGAGTTCGAGATGCAGTAGTAGTTATTGTGATAGGGAGATTTGGCGTTCCTGGTAGGAATGACAGTGGAGAGAACTTTGTAGGTTTGTGCATGGAGCAGGAACTGATCGTTAGAAATAGCCTGTTCAAGAAGCGAGATATCCACAAGCACACATGGGTAAGAATGGTTCATGGTACAGTAGTGGAGAAAGCGCTAATTGATTTTGTGCTGATGTCGAGAAGAGTATTGGGGAGGCTGTTGGATGTGCTGGTGTTGAGAGAGGAGAGTCGAGAGGAGTGTCTGACCATCTGCTGGTGGAAGGAAGATTAAGAGTGGAGTTTAGGTGGAAACGGAACAAAAAAGTAGGAGGAGGAAGAGAGGTAATGAAAGCGAGTGAACTAAATGGAAAAAAAAGCAGAGCCGAGGTGTTCCAGCGGGCTTTGAAGTGGGAATATGACAATGTGAGAGGGCAGGACCTGCAAAATGTGGAGGACGAATGCGAGAGTTCAGAGATACCTTGTTGAGATGTTCGAGAAATGTGTGTGGTATGCGCCGTGTGGTCTGGTGCAGACGGAAGAGCTGCGAGTGGTGGAACGAGGAGGCCAAACTGGCTCTGGCGCAGAAAATAAGAGCTTTTGAGGAGTGGTTGCAAGCTAGGTCGGTGGTTGCCTATGACAACTACAAGGAGAAGAGGAAGGAGGTAAAGCGAGTGGTGAGGAGAGCCAAAAATGACGCTGATACCAGGTGGATTTATCGGTTGTACCAGAATTTTGAGAACAAAAAGAGGTTACGGAAAGAGGTGAAGAGGGTTAGAAAGGGAGAGACCGGAAAGGAGGAGGCGGAAAAGGTGAAAACGGCAAGTTGTTGATGGAAAGTGGTGGTGTACGGAAGAGGTGGGCCAAGTTGAATGTCGAGGATGACAGAGAGGCTGACATTGTTGCTGTGGCTGGTGATGCGCGGATGCCGGTTTTTGGAGAGAGAGATGTTGCGAACATTACTAGGGAAGAGGTGTAGGAGGCTGTGGAGGTGATGGAAGCATGGTAAGCCCCTGGTTTAGATGGCTTGCGACTGAGTGCCTGAAAAAGTGGAACAACAGTTGTCGAATGGTTGGTGAGACTTCTGAACATCTGTTTTGTGGCGAGCGTGGTACCGATTGAGTGGTGCAGTGCTTGCATTGTTCTACCTTTCAAAGGCAAGGGAGATGAACGTGAGTGCTGTAACTCGAGAAGAATCAGTTTATTATGTGTTGTTTGGCAAGTTGTACGGGCGAGTGCTGATCAAAAAGATTACAAACTGTACGGATGGCGCAATTTGAGAGGAACAGTGTGGCTTTGGGAGTAGTAGGGGGTGTGCCGATCAAATTTTTTTGCAGTAAAACAAGTCTGTAAGATGCACCTTGCAAAGAGAAAGGATGTGTTCTGGACCTTCATGGATTTGGAAAATTCGAACGTCAGGGTTGACAGGAAAGCGCTGTGGAGGGTGTTGCGTTTGTAAGGAGTGGGCGGATATCTGTTGACTGCAGTTCAGAGTTTCTATGTTGACAGCAGAGCATGTGTCAGAGTGGGGAGCGAGGTGAGTGATTGGTTTACAGTGTAAGTGGGTCTGAGACAAGGTTGCGTAATGTCTCCCTGGCTGTTCAATCTCTACATGGATGGAGTGGTCAGGTAGTCGAACGCTAGTGTATTGGGTCGTGGCATGGAGCTGTTGGAAACGAATGGACAGAGTTGGCAGTTGAGCCAGTTACTGTTTGCGGATGATACGGCACTGGTGGCAGATTCAGAGGAGAAGCTGTGTAGGCTTGTAGCTCTCGGAGTTTGGTACAGTGTGTGAGAGGAGGAAGCCTCGAGTGAACGTGGGGAAAAGTAAAGTAACAAGATGCTCAAGGAATGTCTGTTCGAGCGGAATTAGTGTCCTACTAAATGGAGAGTCATTGGAGAAATTTAAGTGTTGTAAGTATTTGGGCGGGGAGCCTGTTGGAGGAGGCTGTTGGATGTGCGGGTGTTGAGAGGGGAGGGTGGAGGAGTTTCTGACCATCTGCTGGTGGAAGGCAGATTAAGAGTGGAGCAGAAGTGGAAAGGTAACAAACGAGTGGGAGGAGGAAAAGAGGTAGTGAAAGTGAGTGGACTGAATGTGAAAAGTAGAGCTGAAAGTTCCAGCAGG
>SDVV010027891.1:0-12039 GCA_016164225.1 Gammarus roeselii | reverse complement strand
CGCTTTTATTCTCATTTTCGTTCAACGCTTCCTCACGTGAGGCTTCTGCCAATACAGGGACAGCGAGAGAATCATAGGACGTGTTTTAGTCACAGTTTCAGCATTGTTGAATTATACTCTATCATTGGACTTCGTATTGCCGGCCACTCTCAAAGAATCTATCCGATTTTATGTAACGAATTTCCTTGCATGAAAGGTTGACTTGACATGCGTTTTCAATGATCAATCGGATTGAGTTTTGAATATCTATCATTTTCGACCGAGCCCGCTCTCTAAAAACTGAAGAACGAGCTCTGCAGTCTCAGACTCTTAGAAGTCTCTTCCTCCCCGAAGGGTTCACCACGTGAGCCGGATGACGGTTCCCTGGAGGTCTAAAGCTTTAAATGAGTTATTATCTCGTGTCATTGAAAGTCAAGGCCGGATTCTTCCTCCGTAATCATGGCTGAGGAATGGAGACGATAGCTGAGCCCATTCTATATATGAACCGTTTAAACAATAATACAATTTATAAAGTGTGGTATCATAATCATGGGTGGCGATTATATGACTTGTACTGATGCATCTTCGGACAGTATTACTCAGTCATACTTTCTTATTCTTTTTTTGTAATATGCCTACACTTCGTATTCTTGTTTCTGGGTGTTGTATATCAGGAATCAATTTCCAACGTTTCCATGGGCTTTGTAGTAGGCATGTTTTTATTTCTGCTATGTGGCACATTCCTACGTGTTACAACATAGTATTATTGAGCCTCATATCGTCTTATTCCTGCGTCTCCATGATGCCTACGACCGACTCTAGCATCATATTTTCCAGTGTGTGTCTAGTATTCCTCAGTATGCGTCTAGTATTCCACAGTATGCGTTTTGTATTCCTCAGTAAGCGTCTAGGATTCATCTGCATGCGTCTAGTATTCCTCAGCACGCTATAGTATTTCCCAGTGTGCGTCTAGTATTTCCCTGTATGCGTCTAGTATTTCAACATCACATTATTCACTTACTCCCGTATCAGTATTCTAAGCCCAGCTAAACTGAAAGGCACATTCCATGCCATCAATTTTACTCACGAAGAGAGCCGGCCTCCAACATGCTCTGCATTCCCTGGATGTGAATGCAAGCAGTGCAAGAGATGGATGGCAGCCTTCGGACCAGCGATAGTGCGAAATATTTCAAAGGAGGGCTGGAATGGGGGAAAATGGAATTGGAACTGGAATGCATGAATAGTGGATAGTATGGCACATTATGAAGAGGGGACCCGCTCTACGGAGGTAAAAAAATGTGTTAGAGGAGAATGGATAATCTGTTTGCCTCAGCCGTAAACCAGTACATATCGTTCATGATATGTCAGTAAAAACTGGCATTAAATGATGTAGATAAGCAATCAAAAGGCTGAACAATACTGCTCGTTTGATTGAACCCGATTTGTAAAATGAGCAGAACTAAAGTGGCTCTTTGATAGAGCGCTCTCTAGCAAGAGACAACTGTTCATATATGTAGGAATGGATGAAAAATATTTCTAGGATAATGAATAGTCCATGTTGATATTCGTTAAATATTAATTTTAATCCTATACACTACTTATGTCTCCCAAACGATGTTTGAATTTTTTTCATTTTTTCTTACAATTACCACTTATATAATTTTCAATGCTTCATTTTACATAAATTAATGAGAGGTTGGGGTTACGAAAACCATTGCAAAAGGAACATAATCTCCGCTATGTTGAATTTCGAGCGAGTTCCTATTTTTTGGCCCAAGTCCGCTACACTCCATATAATAATAATTTGTTTTGATTCAGAAATGTTCCTGGTAATTTCTACCACGCTGGCAGTAAACGATCGACAGGCAATGATCCAAATAACTGTCAAATTATTTTGTTTCGACGATTTTTTTCCAGCATATTATGAAAAATGCGATTGAATTAATTAAAAAAAAAAATTGTTTCGTTTCCGGACGGAATATTTTTTTGTCTGTTGTTTCTTAGACTTTAGGCAGCCAACTTTTAATGGCAGGTATTTTGTGTGACTCCCGTATTATGCCTCCTGTATTAGGTCTTCTGTATTATGCCTCCTGTATTAGGTCTCCTGTTTTATGCCTCATGCATTAGGTCTTCTGTCTTATGCCTCCTGCATTAGGTCTCCTGTATTATGCCTCCTGTATTAGGTCTCCTAAATTATGCCTCCTGTATTAGGTCTCCTGTATTATGCCTCCTGTATTGTGCCTCATGGAATGTGCTTCCCGTAATATGCCTCCTGTATAAAGCCTCTGGTATTATGTCTTCTGTATTAGGTCTCCTGTATTGTTCCTCATGTATTGTGCTTCCCGTGTCATGTCTCCTGTATTAGGCATCCTTTATTATGTCTCCTGTAATGTTAGTCCTGCATTATGTTTCCTGTATTGTGCTTCATGTATTATTTTTCGCGCATTAAGATTTCTGTAGTATGTCTCCTGTATTGGTCCTCCTGTATTATGCCTCCTGAATTATGCCTCCTAAATTATGCCTCCTGTATTATGCCTCCTGTATTAGGCTTCTTGTATTGTATCCCCTGAACTACACCTCAAGTATTATGCCTCTTATATTATGTTTTCTGTATTATGTCTCCTGTATTATGCTTCTTGTATTGTATCCCCTGAAATAAACCTCATGTATTATGCCTCCTGTATTATGCCTCCTGTGTTATGCTTCTTGTATTGTATCATCTGAATTATACCTCATGTATTATGCCTCCTTTATTATGTCTTTTGTATCATGCCTCCTGTATTATGCTTCTTGTATTGTATCCCCTAAACTACACCTCAAGTACTATGCCTCTTGTATTATGTTTTCTGTATTATGCCTCCTGTATTATGCTTCTTGTATTGTATCCCCGGAAATAAACCTCATGTATTATGCCTCCTGTATTATGCCTCCTGTATTTTGCTCCTTGTATTGTATCATCTGAATTATACCTCAAGTATTATGCCTCCTGTATTATTTCTTTTGTATCATGCCTCCTGTATTATGCTACTTGTATTGTATCCCCTGAACTACACCTCAAGTATTATGCCTCCTGTATTATGTCTTCTGTATCATGCCTCCTGTATTATGCTTCTTGTATTGTATCCCCTTGAATTGTATCTCAAGTAATACGCCTCGTGTATTATGCCTCCTGTATTATGCCTCCTGTATTATGCCTCCTGTATTATGCCTCCTGTATTATGCCTCCTGTATTATGTCTTTTGTATCATGCCTCCTGTATTATGCTTCCTGTATTGTATCCTCTGAACTACAACTCAAGTATTTTCCTCCTGTATTATGTCTTCTGTATCATGCGTCCTGTATTATGCTTCTTGTATTGTATCCCCTCAATTGTACCTCAAGTAATACGCCTCGTGTATTATGCCTCCTGCATTATGCCTCCTGTATTATGCCTCCTGTATTATGCCTTCTGTATTATGCCTCCTGTATTATGTCTTTTGTATCATGCCTCCTGTATTATGCTTCCTGTATTGTATCCTCTGAACTACACCTCAAGTATTTTCCTCCTGTATTAGGTCTTCTGTATCATGCGTCCTGTATTATGCTTCTTGTATTGTATCCCCTCAATTGTACCTCAAGTATTACGCCTCGTGTATTATGCCTCTTGTATTATGCCTCCTGTATCATGCCTCCTATTTTATGCCTCCTGTATTATGCCTCGTGTATTATGCCTCGTGTATTATACCTCCTGTATTATGCCTCCTGTATTATGCCTCCTGTATTATGCCCCCTGTATTATGCCTCCTGTATTATGCCTCCTGTGTTATGCCTTCTGTATTATGCCTCCTGTATTATGCCTCCTGTATTATGCCTCCTGTATTATGCCTTCTGTATTATGCCTCCTGTATTATGCTTCATGTATTGTATCCCCTGAATTATACCTCAAGTATTATGCCTCCTGTATTATGTCTTTTGTATTGTTCCTCTTGTATTATGCCTCCTGTATTTGGTCTCCTGTATAATACCTCCTGTATTATGTCTTCTGTATTATAACAGAATGAACGTATATATTTCTTTTAATTTGGCGGGCGCGCTGACATTGATTCATGTAATCGTTGAATTACCTGATATTCTTTTTTAGTCGGCAATTAAATCTGTAATGTGCCATGCATCAAATAATTAACAAATTTTGCACTGACTCACCCAGCACCCAGAGACACATTGGTAAAGAGCTCGTTTAAGGGTGGATTGGTCTAAACCTCAATTTTATGTGTCCTTGTTATTCATTGTTGGCTGGGCGAATTTTTATCTCTAGTGTTCTGACCGAACAAAGTAAATTACCTGTTCTGAAAACAGATCTGAAATAATTTATTGATATTTTGATATATTGGCAGAGATGGTTTTGAGTACCAGACCAACTGGTACCGGCTGATTCATTAGTATTGATCAATTTACCGGTTAAACGCTTTAAGTTTTTTGTACAAACAGTGCATCGTTCGTACAAGTTTGTCAAAATTACTAACAAACAATTCGTAACAAAAACAATCTCATTCTTTTTACAGTGCCATCCTTTTTACGAGTGAAAATAGTCGCTGTTAACAGCGACGAAAAAAACGTGTACTAGTTCTGAGGTTTGCAATGATGGTAAATGAAATCTTTCGGCCTGTATTTTAGCAAAATGAACACTGCATTGGATGAATTTATTCGGAAACTTAGTATAAACCAACATTATTTTGTTGAATTGATAGTCGAAGAATAATACTTTATAGTTTAGTTATGGAAGAACAACCACTGACGCTTAAATGTTCGTGAATTATATCCTTCTTCATCCTTCATTTAATAATATTTTGAAAGGAGTACTTCTGTGTTATGAGACTTTCCAACGTTGTTGCATGCAAGTGATGTCTACAGCATCAGTTCTTCTTTCATCAAAACAACAAACAATGGTTGTTCTTTCATGTTTTCTATAGTTTAAATCATTTCAAAAGTTCGATTCAAGGACGTGGATTGAATTTAGTCTATTGCAAAGACGTCAAGCCGCTTGCGCTGTTGAAGTTAGGCGTCAAATCACGAAATTGAAATTCTCTTTCAGTGATTTCAATAGATGCTTTTCCCAAACAATGTGAGACATCATTGAAAAGAAGATGCTTTCATATATTACTGGGCTTGAAGATATCTCATGGGGAGTTTATCAAATCAAATTGCATTTTCTCAATTGTTGTACAGACGGCGGAAAAATTTGGCTGATCTGAGGAGACTAGAGATGGAATGATGGGCACATTTCTGTCAAGTCTTTTATTTCGTAGCTTTTACTTGAATATCATTCTACATATCGAATCATAATGTTCATGTTTAATTTATGAAAAGTAAATTTGATAGGTTGGCCATTTACACATTTACACATTAGAGAAAATATCTTTACAAAGTTTTTGCCAGCGTGAGCTGTTATGATGACAACATTTGCCCTTAAAATAAATGTAACAATAACTTAAAACAATGGGTAGCGCATAAATTTATCCCTACACACAACCAACCAAAGGGCATTGTTGGAAGACATTATAATTTTCATCGTGCAACGTCTCCAAACAGAATGAAAATTAACATTTTACAAATGTGTTCGTAAAAGTATCTACAATACTAAAATAATTAAGGCCAACTGACCTTTACATCTGTGTGCCAATAAACTGTTTACATTACCCTATAATAAATTAGTTTGGAGACGAAAATTTCAACCATAAGGGTGTATGTTTCATTTACTTACGTAATGTTTTGCACAGGAACCGCATTTTTTGAACCTAATTACATAGTTAACAACTCAACATGACAAGGTTAGGTATGAGCAGGATAAAGTCATCAACATGAGCTGTTACAGTAAAAGCCCAGCACACGATGTTCAAAGTCCCGAAAGTCTTCAATCTTTTAAATGATGCGTCATACTTCTTCGGGATTTCAGCCAATGAACACGCAGGAAAGTGCGTGTTCATTGGCTGAAATCCCTAGGAGGTATGACGCATCGTACAAAAAGCTGAAGGCATTCGGGACTTTGAATGTCGTGTGCGGGGGCTTTAAGGCTGATAGTTGCACAGATCTCTACATCTCAAAGACAATAGGGAGTGTGATGATCTAATGGCTTAAAAGTTTCTATACCGTCACTCGGTTTTTGCATCTGTAGCAATTAAATTCCAAGTCTTAGCTGCTCTATTTAAATAACTGTTGGTATTGTTGGACTTGACATTGATATCAATCAATCCTGTTTCTGGCACAGCCGGAAAAATCAAGCTTCCAATGATATACCACTTTTAGGTAATAGCTCAATATTTATTTGTCAATAAATATTTTTCTGAGCCGGGGTTCCGCGTTGCCGTCGACGAGCTTTGAGCATTGGTGGAAATAACCTCAAATTAGGCAGGGGAAAAGCGGAAAATTAATCGAAAGAATTTGAAATAAAATTTACCTCCTAAACTTAGTGAGTTTAGAAGCTATTAAAATCATGCAGGTTATGACAAATTAATAGTTTTTTGAGGTTCTTGGAGATATTTGTGCTATGGGAATGAATAAATGAACTAAAACGTAGCGGTAATACACGTGACTAGATAATGTTTTAACTGGATATCTGATCCGGTTGTTTGTCAATTGCAAGACCGATGTTGTCAACAACCACTTAACAGTTCAATCGATTCACAATTTAAGAAAACTAGGATTATTTTTTTACGTGGTATAAACATATTAAGCCTTGTTTTGTCAATTCAACTTTTACATGGTAGTGGTAATTTTTTGTGCCGTCGAATATTCCACTTTAATCGAGAGAAAACCGTCACCGAACAAGCAATAAGAGGCCATGAAACTGGTATGAGGAAACTATAAATTGCTGCTCTGAAACGGTGAAATGGGGAAGAGATACGATGCAAGGAGATACGAGGTTTCTCGAGGTACACGAGTATGTGGAGAGGCACGAGGTAACTGGTAAAAAGCATGATACATATACGATGTTCTTTTGCTGCATGAGCTTATGAAAAGATGCACAACTTACAAAGAATATAAAGACAAGAAAACAGAAAATGATGCAAGATGATTTTACAGACGAGACTCAATTTTTTCTTATGCTCAATGAATATTTAAATGCATATTCTTTGGTAATAATTGTCAGTGTGCTGAACCAAACCTTTTAGTTATCTCTGGTAAATACTTTATCATTGTTATTAATAATACTTGGGTGTTTTGATGGCATATTGAGAGAATTGTTCCTCCTACGAGATGTTGGAATGAAGCATATCAGTTTGAAATAACGTGTGTGCCAAATTTGGAAGAAAAAATCGTTGACGGTTCTCAAATATGATACAAAATTATTTCATGAAACCAATAATAATAACATTAATAATAATAATATTTAGAATAATAATAATAATAATAGTAGGAATAATACTGGTCTTTAATGAAGCACTCGACGGTACAATAAAAGCAGGACGACAGAAAAAATAATGTTCGAACAGAATGCGCGGTTTCGGTTATTAAAACTCCGACGATTTTGAAAGACGTATATTTTTTGTAAGTTTTTGTTCACAAAAGTGGTGCAGTTTTATTACATAGCATACAATACTACAGAATATCAAATAATCAACACAGTTTGTGAACCACTAATAATTTAAGAAAATTTATGGGGCAGGTAAAATATGGCTTAACTGGTTGAACTGGATTCAAAGTCATATATTGATAAACTGTTAAAATCAACTTCTTGAATTCATGTTTGGAAGCAGTCAGAAAATGTATCCAATAGATGATCAGGAAAGAATTTTATTCTTGAAATACATTGGAAAACAGTAAAATTTCTTTCACATTGACTCTCAATCAGGGCAATTCACTCAGGAATTTCTCGTAACAATCACAAGCAAAAATTTACCAGCTTTACGATTAGTGTTAGCATCATGAGCAAGGGACATGTCGAATTGGTGTATTTCTGGACGCCTTGGGATAATATTTTATTTAACATTAAAAGATCATTGCCTCCATAGCTGTGTCCAAATTTTGGTGTTGGTTTGCGTGAATTTCAGATCAATCCTGCTGTAAAACAAATATTGAAGTAGAATTAGATATTAAGTAGTCCTAAATTTGTGTTTCATATTATGAATAGAGGTGGTACTTTACCAACTTTACCAAAACATTATAGCGGCTTATGACGTGGAACATATTAGAAATGCGAATTAGATAGCCCGTTAGTAATATTGTTAACGATGATATTGTCGTCAAATTTGGTTCATAATAAATATCACCTCTTCCGACGGCCTTAAACTCGTTGATCTAATTTTTGTTTCATCTACCAGTCAATATAACATTGTTTTCTCAGAATGAATAAACTCTCTTTCTTCTCTTATTGAACATATCACTCGTCTTTTCCTACAACAGGTTTCTTTAATTCAATTACCCCTTTTCATGGCCTTGCCCCAAACTCACTCTAATCGACCGACCACTTGGCCCTCTCCACGGAGATTGACGCGGCGGCCCGCTCGAGCTGAGGTGCCACTTACTGCGACTCGAGCTCTTCTCTTTTATTTGTGTACTGGTAAAATCTTCGACCAATGAAACGTTGTTTGTAAAAGACGTCGCGTTTAAGAAATGTGAACGCGTTGGAAAACGACTGGCGTGCCTCAATCTCATTTTTAATTTGACGATGGGGATGTGATTACTTTATCTCTCATTTCACATATAAAAACTAAGTTTGATGTATTATACCTAAGTATTGAAAACCCATTGGCAGACGATGGAATTTAATGATTTAATAATAATAATAATACTCCTCAGTAAATGGAAGTCGTCAGTGAAACTTTGCGGCTATTTTCTGAAAACAAAACCTGCAATGGCTGAACTTTTTATTGAATTAACACCGTTCACTAAATCTCAGTATTCACCGTTTCTACCCAATTTTATTCATGAAACGCTTACGTCTACCCTTCTCATTAAACACATTCTTCCTTAATGACGCTATATGATAATACAGTTTATTCGACCGGAAAAATCGAATGATTCTAGTACTAACACGAATGATTAATCGGGACACATTTCGAACAGGTAATGATACTTTCCAGGAACAAGATAACTATTCCTGTGACATAGGTCGAATTGTAAAGTTAACCAATTATAAAGCTAACATGAATAAAGTCTCTTGGTGTGATTGTAGAGTTGAGGAAAAGCAGGGAAAATCTTTTAGCATCCTATACAAAACTCAAAATTATCTAACAAATTCTGCAAAAAATGATTTGTACTACAGCCTTATTCAGCCAGTTCTGATTTACTGTATAAACGTATGTGCTCCTACCTACAGGACCAACCTAAGACCTATCAGTCTTAGTCAAATGCGTGTCATTAGAACACTATCACTTGCAAGTGGACGAGACCACCCTTTGCCTCTCTTTGATCAACGGATATTTCTCCCTCTGGGACACATCATTAACTTTTACGTAGCAGTGTTTACGTACGGAACTGTGACATACATTGAGAGTGATTTTTTTATGAGAAATACCCCTTTGTATAATCATCGCATTTTTTTAAATAACGAGCTGCTAAAATATGGAATTCAATTGCTAAAGATATAAGAACAAATAGAAGTATACGTAACTTTAAACGAGAACAATGATTATACCCGGTTGAACTAGTAAGTGTATAAATTCTTGAATAGTATTTTACTTCATTTATGCAATTAACTATGACAACAGTATATGTTATTCAGCAGTGTCATTTTAGGAATATTTCGTTTTCATTTTGTCCTGTTCATATTCTCCCATTTCCTGTTATCTTGTACTATCGGTTACAAGGATAAAGACCTGATTTTGAATTTGGTTTCATATTTAAACTTCATTTAAATCAAATTGTATTTAGTTAAAAAGGTTTTATGGTTGTATGTTTGCAGCTGAACGTCTGGAGGAAATGCAAATGTGCAAATACATAATATAAAACAAACAATCTCGGTGCAGGAATGTCGTAAACAGAACGTGAAATCAAAAATAAGGTCTCTATCTTTGTAACCGAGTGTACATGTAGGAACCAGTTATCACTCATTTTAATAGGTCATTTAAATGTATTTTTGATATATTATGTGCGTATGTAACAAGCTATGTTAGTTGTGCCAAACATTACATGAGTAAATGAATAATACCCCATGATGGACAACTACCATTCTCAGTTTGTTTATCAAACGTCAGTTTAAACCGTAAATTACCAGATCAAATGATCTCAATGGAATTGGTTCGTCGAACTTTTTTATAGAACGTAAATAGTCGAATGTTGCTTTTCTTTGTCTTGGTATACTGAAAAATAGAGAATAGAGATTGACCTCCAACAATTTGTATCGATTGGTGGGAGGTTGAGATGTCGAAGACTTCTTTTCACTCTATTCAAGAAGTAATTGAATGATAGGGAACTAGTTTCGAACTGCAACTAATTCCTGTCATTAATGTTGAATAATTTTAGATTCAGTTTTCGCTGAAAGCTACATCTACTAACATAAGTTATCAATATACCGAACAACCCCCATGATATGGTGCTTTTCATCATAGCATACGCATCATATATACCCACCTTACAGTCATTTTAATTGAATTTACCCACCTTACGGCCATTTTCATTATATTTACCCACTTTACAGTCATATTCAATTTATTTGCCCACCCTACAGTCTTATTTATATTATTTACCCGACTTGCGGTCATATTCGTAATATTTACCCACCTTACAGTCATATTTATATTATTTACCCAACTCGCAGTCATATTGATGATATTTACCCACCTAACAGTCATATTCATAATACTGACCCACCTTACAATGATCACTGGTAATAACCTCGGGATTTTATTATACGGTCCAAGAAACTGTACAAAATTTGGTACCCGCATCGACCATCCACAAAGTTTAAATTGTAAATAGATGGCGTTAGCCAGTAATGTTCCTCCGCTCTCTTCAGCAAGAGATGGCGCCGGCGTCACCCCTGATTTATGACACAATTAACATGCTCTCGTGTTCGTTTGTGGGCCACTTCACTTTTTCTTCCCTTAGCTAATGGTGTTAACAATAGGTCGTGCTAATGATCATGATGTGCCATGCTGCCTCAAGAATTTTTTTTACCCTGTCTCTAATGATAGAATGGATCCCCTTACATTGGATGCTATGAATCATACCGATAAGAATCGCTTAAGAATACTTGAGTTTTAGTTGGAAGAACCATGCAGAGAAGCTTGAGTAGGCATCAGACAATTTTCGTAAAGTTTAATACTGGGTCATACTCGAACAACAAAGATGTCTGTGACGGTCTTTTCCATCACAGACTTGGAGATGTAGAATTGCGATTTTTTTATTCCAATACTTCTAATCAACGATGCTTAATTTCTGCTACTAATAAGTCTAGTCAAACTTGATATTGATCTACGTTCATTCTACTGTATTTTCTGTTAAATGTCAATTTTTTTGATGCCAATTTCATTAGTCAGGACAACAAAGCATTACTGGTACATATTTGTACAACGCTGCCATATGAGCAATTATGATCAGTCCTCGGACGGCCCCCCCAATAGCCCTGAGCTGAATTGGTTTCCAGCGCATCCGAAAAGCTCCAAATGATGAACGGATATGAGAAGCATATTACGGAAGGCGAGGGGACTTAATATCGACGTTGTCGCTATAACGCTTATGAGTGCAATCCAATCTATTATCCGGGATCAGAACTGTGTTCTGAATGTAACTAGCCAGGGATTGTTCAGTGTAGAAAATGGAGGGCTAAATTGAGTCACATAAATATGTCATATGAGTCACATGAATATGTTTTAGACTTTATTCAGGGCCAAACCTCATCAATTGTATGAGCCTTCAAATTCACATTTGTTAAGAGTTTTTCCAAAACCGGCCGTGAATGTGCACGCTAAGGCACATGAATAAGGTCGTTCAACCTCGAGCACCAATGCAATGTCTAACGTGATGTGTGATGTTTCCTTACATGTGAGTTGGATGAGTGGTGAATAAACTTCGTGGAACTCGTAACAAAATAAGTAACATTTAAGTTTTCAGATAATAATTTTAATTGACTGAGATTTCTGC
>SDVV010027890.1:0-12040 GCA_016164225.1 Gammarus roeselii | reverse complement strand
CAGTAGCTGCTCTGAGTGAAGGATGCTATGATTGTGGCGCAAATGCGCGTGGGAGCTGAAACATTTCTATGAGCGAAAGTACGTGTGCTGAAAGATTTTTGGCTGTTATGACAGTCTCCGGCAATAACAGTCAGCTGAAGTGAAGTGCTGAGCTCTGGGCTCCCAACATAAATGCTTTCACGGTGAACCGAGGAAACATAAAACGTAGAGAACTCCGACTCTGCTGTCTGGAAGCCCAGCTTTTGCGCAAAAAATATATCAGCACACGCGAACTAGCGCCACTTCACTTCAGCTCCCTGTCATCGCCGGACACTGTCATAGCCGCTAAAAATCTTTCCGCACACGTGCTTTTGCGCTAGACAATGTTTCAGCCCACGCGCATTTGCGCCGCTTCAATAACCGGATGCTCTCATAACCGCTAAAAAAAGGCATTACGTACCCTTGAATAATCTGTACGATTGTCCTGCGGGTTAAAAACACGTACCTTTGCCCCGCTGGTCAGAAACACGTACCCCTAGGTTAGGTTAGGTTGGGTGGGAAAAGTTTCATTGAAGTGATAACCAGTATAATGGTACGACTCGTTATGATAGTTCGCTGTCAAAAAATGGTACCTTAGTTAGGTAGTTGGAAGAATTTGTGGCTGATATGACAGTTGGCGGAGATGAAAAGGGCTGATCTGACGTTAGCTATAAAAAAAGTTTGCGCCAGGTACGGCGACTCGGCTGTCTTTGTAATACGGCTTTTCTTTTTGTAGATGATCTGGTCAAATGAGCGCAATATGTGATTTCTCTGGATTAAAGATATTCTGATTACAAGAAAAACTGTAAATTTGAATGTATAGATTCAGCGGGTTTTGATACACACAAGGCTGTTTATTTAGAGCGCAATACGTAAATGTTATCATTATGTTACCCAACTAGAATAATTATAATAATCTGTCAGTACTATAAATGCCAAAACTAGGGATATCATTTCGAGCTTTCTAATGTTATTGCATGGAAATTGCATGTTTTTGATTATGCATGAGCCTATGGCTGTTTCCTTTAGGTCAATAAGAAACAATTAACTCCATATACATACATAAAAACATGAAGTTAATTGCAGAGATTTTTGAAACAAAACGTGGAAATAACCTTATTTTCCCCTCTATTCATTTTTATTTCTGGTTTCAAGATCAATAAACACTTCAGATATAAATCGTTTACAAATTCCATTAATATCAAACAAAAAGCTACAAATAAGGGATTTTAGATGAACTAACTGTGGAAGATAACATCTTTTATTCCCCTCCAATAACATTGCACGAGCGAGCTCTTACCCGAGCATTGTCTATCACAAAACGTAGCATCGCGGGATTATTAGTGCGAATCTCTCACATGTTTTCCCCTTTTAAATCAACAGAAGATATATTTATTCAGACTCTTTCATTTAGATATCACAGAGAAAAGAGTCTGGGGCAATTTGGTCCGTTGATCCTGGTGGCCAGGCGAATGTAGCTCGACGGGAGACGACTACATGGTTGTTGTGTTGCATGTTACTCCATTCTGTTTAAACCACTGCGAGGCTCGTGACGATTGTTCAATAGAATAGCAGCTGGACTTGAGAATGAATAGAGCATGTGGCAGTATATTTTTTCATTGACTGTCTCTGCAAAGCCCGGTGCATTTTCAACGGAATAAGCCCCAATTACACTGCCATGCATAATGCCGCATCACACAGGTACGAGCTGTGGATGTTTTTCATTTTTTTGTAAAACTTGCTAGTTATGCACTGCCCAAAAATCTGTAGTTTTGTTTGTAAAAAAACAATCAAGAAAATATGAGCTTCTGCAGTCATCGTCCTCGAAGAAATTTTATCGGCAGAAACATGTCAATAAACACAGGCAAAAATTTGTACTTATCCTACACATTTAGTTCATCTCAAACTACTGATTTTCAGCTTTCGATTTCGTGTCCACGGAATTTGAGTACGATGTATTCAAAGCGTATTATTGGCATTCACAACTAGGAAGTTATTGATGAAAAACCCTGTTCATCAATAGAATTTGTATACTTAAAAAAAAAAAAAAGATTTTAGAACTCATGCTTCAATCACAAATATTTTAAGTAAATGTATAAAAAATGAGTTGAAGAACTAACGGCCGTTCCTTGGTAGCTTTCATATGCTATTTTTCGACCCAAATATGTGCAACGAGGTTTTGTAGACCCATCTACCACTTCCGCACTAAAGTTTCGAAGTCATCTTGAGAAGTTATAATGAATTTCCCATGTGCAGTCGACTAATGAGATCCACTTGCCAACATTGGTGGGTTGAGGAGTTACAGGTTTTATGGCACTGTTGCATTCTCTCCTACCACCATTGACAGATTTATGAGTTTATGGCATAACGACTTCGTCGTATCTTTCGTGTATTGGAGGCTTCACGACATAATTGCACTACCTCTCCACAATACGTCTAATGATGAGAGACGCAGTTGTTAGAGTTGCCCCATCTCTAGCCTACCAACATTGATAGGTCAGGAGTTGTTAATGGTTTTCTGCCGTCGTTGCACCCTCTCCCTCCTATCGACTTGAATGAGTTAGTTCTGTCAAATGCCTGAGAATTTTACGGCACCATTACTTAATTACCAACACTCAACTATTGTTGGTAATAGGGTTGTGCGGTCAGAAGGATCAGGGTCTTGCTGAGCCTGAGACCCTTCGGAAAGCATGCAATGGTACAGTGGGGAGCGTTTGCGCTATTATGTGTTGTATCATTAAAAAGTCTACACATATGGATTCATGGATGAGGGAACATTCCAACAATTCCATTGAGAGATTTATTTAAATGAACAGTAAAATCGTCATTGGAAAAACTTCCGTCCTAGCCAAGATGAGATCGCGCGTCTTATGAATACGAGTCCAGCACATTAATCACTAAGTCATCCAGCGTAAGTCAGAATTTTTGTTGTGTGGGATAGCTTGGTGGTTAATGTCCTGCACTCGTATTCATGCGACGCTCGCTTGAATCTCGACGAGGACTGAAGTTTTTTCAATTGTGATTTCACTGTTCATTTACAGAATTGATGTTCAAATGATGAATTAGCAACCAAATATTACAGCGACTTGCCCGATAAGCACTAGATGAAAGATATATTAGACATGTGACGAACAACAAGCGTCATGGGTTATATGGGACAATTTCAACATGTTGCTAAAACTGATCAATGTGAGATAACAAATACCAAAACTGGAACTATGTAAATTGATGTAATTGCTTGTTGGAGCTTGGTGAAGTGGACATGCAATCGTCGAAATCGAACACGCTGACTAATCAATTCCAACAATATA
Source organism: Gammarus roeselii (assembly GCA_016164225.1). Taxonomy (NCBI): domain Eukaryota; kingdom Metazoa; phylum Arthropoda; class Malacostraca; order Amphipoda; family Gammaridae; genus Gammarus; species Gammarus roeselii. Next base: position 8,711 of record SDVV010027890.1, on the reverse strand, counting down.
TTAATAGCCAACTACTCCACGTACATCTGCATTGCACAAAGCCCCACACATATCGATCAGTATAGTTTTTGCCGGAACAATGCTCATAGATTCTTCGTCATATGACAATTTTTGAAATTGTCTTATGACAGATTACAAGAAAGCGTATCATAATAATAGCAGAGTATTTAGGTACGAAGATTCATAGTTATTCATTTCAGTAACTTCAGCTGAAATTATCTCCTTCCCTTGGAAAAGTCAGAAAAAACATATTGTTCAAATTAATGAGATGAAGAAATACGGGGAAAAATATCATTACTATTCGGAAACAAATTTGTAATCGTTTTTTACGATGTTCCCATATTTTCTGAATATTAACCCGATATAATTGGTCATTGATAAATAAGTAGGCGCATTTGATTCCTTGATGTAATTCATGAGTATTGAAACAAGCACGAGACTCCAATTCATTTTTTATACTCATTTCTATAATACATGGTGGCAGGAGCCACAGTTTCGGCAATCATCTCCCAGACCCGATTATTAAGTACGCCCAAAAGACATCTCCTATGCTGTCCTGACCACTCCCTCTTGCATTCTCTGAATGAACGTGTTTGTCCTTCCAAGTTTCCCAACACAACATGGCACAAATAACGAGCTACGCCTGGGTAAACCCACACGCCCTTGCTCTATTATTGCTAGATTTTGTTTCGTTAAAATCTCAGTGGCATGTTCATAATGTACGCCCATAAGCCGTCACCGACTCAAATCTTCGCTGTTTTGTTGCCAAGAAAGGGTAAGTTGTAGTTTGTGTAGCTTGTGTCTCAAGGGTGTAGGAGCGTCCAGCTCAAGCCAAATGCCTGGCTACGAAAAATAATCCAACAGGGCCTAGGATTTTGCCGCTAAGTGTAGTATATGCTATACCACCTGTTTGAGTCAAGCAGAAGAAATTGGCATAGAAAGTATAGTTCCTGTCTAGGATTCAGCTTCATCAACGGTCTCAATTAAGATATGATTGACCATGAAATTGTGCTTCTCCCTTTTTCTGCACTGGGGTATTTCTGCTCCTCGTTTTTATCCAGCGTAACAAATAGATAGCTTGATAATAAGCTGCAGTCAACTTGATTGCACTGGATCGTCAGCTCGTTGTTGTATTAATGGAAGCTATAATAACGCCTAGTGATGAACTCAGATAAAAAATGAGGGTGGAATTAAGGCCTGCCAGTTAATCCAGTTTTGTACGCCGAATTCTATGTTCTGTCGCCAGTGCAGAGCACCTTTTCCCCTTTCCGTCCCATTTTCTCACGCCTAGCATGGAACCAAAAGCATAGTCTGTAGAAAATAATACAGAACGGGACCATGAATTCTTCTAAAAAATTCCGTTGAACTGAAATTTCCTCCCACTTTTGCTCATTTCTATATGAGACAGTATTCCTAACTTACCGGTTATTATTGAATTAGGCCGGCGAATGTTAGACTCTTTGATTTCAATTAACTTTATTTTTTATATTTTTTATGCTTTTGTCCTTTCTATGTTACGTTTAACCTGCCCATTGGGGAAAACCAGTCGAAGGCACAGGCCTTCAACTACCAATGAAATAGGCTTGCGGCATATCCTCATACAACTTATATAATGTAGTGTAATTCCGTCTTTTCTTACAGGCTGCACGAAATTGGAACTGATTATTGACCGAGGTTATTTTGTTATAGATTTGAAGACAAGTACAAAGGAACGATTGCATTAAAAAGATATATCAATTATTGATAAACATCATTTTGTCTAAGCATGAAATATTACAGAACGATTTCATGTCACGGTCTCTGTCCGGATGTGTCGCTCTGAGTGTCAAAATGACTAAGAACAGGTTTCTCTAAACATGATTATTGGCGATGGTAATATGAAATATCTAAGTAGTGAAATAAAATATAATGACAGCATAATTGATTCGGTCTGTCTTCAACGTCCTTTCCACCGAGTAAGCGGTAAAATGGATAGTAACGAACACGTGAAATGGAACGTGTTTTGCAACATGTTTTGCGCACAATGCTGATAAAACAAACACAGTGATGAAAATTAGAAAAGATAAACGTTGATTGGTTCGGCTTAGAAACTTTGCACTCGGTCAAACACAGATCGAGTCATCATCAACAAATTCAAACCGTTTTTGCGATAGTTGAAATGCAAAGTTTGTTAGAGAAACCTACCTATCACTGATTTAACAATAAGGTTCTTCTAAGTCAAGTGTCGCCTAATGGTTCCTTCGTGATAACGGGCGTACCCTCTACTGCAGAGCCATGATATTATAGGTGGATCAGGAATCGTAAATGAAATTTTGACCAACGTCACTACTAACCAATTCACTGATGGTCGGGTGAAAATCTAAATTCACTGATGTTATCATTAATATTTTGGCCCGAGTTCATAAACCGTGTTTGAACCAATCGTTATCATCATTGTTCCATCCCTGCTCCCACCCTGAATTTTTATCTGTGTAGTGGGGCAATTATTAAAAGTTTGTATTACCTGCACCAGTATGCGCTTGGGCCTCAATACTAAAGTGGTAATGACACAGAATTATACCCGGACCAAATTCTCGTATTTTCTAATATGTTTAATTACTGTGTTGTTTTAATTACTCCACATCAACGTTTAAAAGTAATCGTATTCAAAGGGTGAATTTAATTGGCAACAAGTAATTCCACAATCTTTCAGAATTTACATAAAATAATTCACAAACTTGGTAATCTGAAAGCAAACTATCAGTGAATACAGGCCTTTCATGTATTTCGTCTTGCCTGCGCGGTTTGGCTCCTTCAGGTGAGTTCTTCTTTGTCTGTTATTTGACTGGATCATTATAAGTGTTCGACGAACTAACCGAAAATTTATGACTATTTTGCCTGTTATCTGTATTTCAGAATTGATTATCTATACCCAGTTGAATTTTCTGCGTCGTGAACATTACTGCTTTCATCAATAAGTTAAAATGTAGTTTTATTTTGAACAGTTTCTAGCAATGAGAGTTCATTCACGAATTTTTGGTCAAGTTGAATTTTAATATTTATAAAAATATACTGTACGAACACATGGTTGGTAATGTATATGAACCGTGGTTCTGTTCGAATTATTTTACCTTCCTCGACTAAATGCTGTGTTCCTCAATTCCCGCAATCATAATATTCGAAGGAATATACATCTCACAGGCCTGTTTTCAATTATACATATATATATATATATTGCTGCCACACAGGCATGTCCAACGGGTGGTTTTTACCACCGCGCTTTATATCATATTACATCTCCCCACTAAGACCTCTAATGAGCCCAAAGCTGCATCAACAATACAAAGCCTGCTAACAAAGGCCTGCAGTGCGTATCACTTCTCAGGCTCTGCAGAAGCGCTAAAAAAAAGAGGGGATGTATAAATAACTGGGGCGAAGCCTTAGTAACAAGGGAGGTAAGCAACAGTATTTGAAGCAGCCTTCACAATGACGGATGCTCAAGACCAAAGTTCTGAACGATCCTGAACTTAACAACAGCACAGAACGGCCTCGTGAAGAAATGGTGGGCTGTGGCACGGCTATTCCTGAAGTGGACGGCTAAATAGATTTGTTTCTTATTAGACTCCTGCACTTGTGAAACTGTTAAAGACACTGAGGAACATCTTCTCCCAATACAAGATGCCATAAAAGGGATTCATTTGTATTTATCGTCATGATTTTTTTCGTAGCGTGTCTACAAAAGGAATAACATCTGTTGAGTCCGTTAAAAAAATAATTTTATCGTTAGTTGATTGCATCTGATTATATACATCGATCATACCAGAAACTATCATGTTCCATCCATCAAATACAATGTATATTTATAGCGTTTTGGCTCCTCCACCCCTACAATGAGATTGTGATGTACTTATTATTGTAGGTAAATGCATAGAAATCATTCTCCTACGAACAGAGGAAATCGTTGCATGAGTACATTACCGTAAATGAACACATTCGTATGGCAGTGATGATGATATCAAAACGCTTATAAAGGCATTCATTGCGCTTATGGGACTATAATTGCCAATTCATTGGTAATTTCCATGTTATGTTCCAACGTAGTCGCAATGAGATTATTGGTATTTATGTTTGGGTAACATCCAGTCTTCTTTTACATGTAGAAGGAAACGACTGTCTGTTTATACATACAGAAATACCTATACTCCGGTTGCAGGGATGTTGGAATATTACGTTAAAGTTCCACATTTATTGTAATGATGGTACATACTTTTCATGTTACCTAAGCGAAAACGAATCAATGTGGTTCTAAACAGTTGGTAGGTTCCAATTTGACTAATGAATGACACCTGCTACGAAGGTTGAGGAATTATTCCAAATGAAACATACTTATAACTTTGGGTTTACAACGTCCTACACAGCATACGTGTTCAAGAAACGATGGTTATATAATGTTGTTGATCTGATTGTTATATAAACATAGGATGAATTTTTTTCTTACATTCAGAATATTATGCCCGATGCTATTCAGCCCCTATTTAACGTATTGGTGAAACCAAGAACAACAGTCCAACGACACAAAGCTGATTTTGTGATCGATAATGCCTCACCACAGTTATTTTTTATTATCTTATCGTGCCCTATTTGTTATTCAAATAGAACAGCTTAGGCATCCTTCAGAATATCCTTCACTTTACTAATGTCGTTATGTTCTTCTGTGAAGGATCATTGATGTGAGTTCACCGAGCCACAATAAATAAACTAATTTATTTTGTTCATAACTGCTAAAACGTTTTAGCATCTCCCAACTGCTAGACTTGTAACTTCAAATTATGCTGCTGACTGTGGTATACAATTTACCAATTGCTGCAGCTAAGTGGCGCATGTGAGGGAAAAGGACATCTCTTGGAGAATTATTATAGTGCAAACCGCCGGGAAAACCGACAGAGTGGTTTGTAACCAACGCTCCGGCGAGACACTAGTCGTCTTAGGGTAGGTGACGCTTATGAGTGAGATGGCAGTCGTGTTTGACAAGGTTTCGTTTTGTGTTTCCATTAGTGAGAGGGCGAGTCGTGTCGGAAGAAACTCGTCATTGCAAAAATTAAAGTGAGCGGAAAGAGTACGTGTCAGCAGGACCACCAATTAGTACTTTCTGTTTATCACTAATTGCTGACTCAAGAAATGCAGTTAAATAGTATTAGGCCTTTCATTGCAGTGCTACACCAAAGGTTACGCAGTATTTACCATGCTAGTAGCGTTTACCTTCAAGCAAGGTACAATCAAGTAGCGCCAATGTGAGATTGAACGCTATTTATAAGATGGCTCAAATTTGTATTTTACACTCAGATTTTTTACATCATTGCAACATTATCCTGTTCCTGTGACACTCAAAGTATATCATACAAGTCAGAGGAAGCAGTCGGGGGATAATGATCAGTATAAGGCAAAGCTGCTCATACTAGCCAACTTTCAGAGTTAAACTTGGCTCGCAAGCTTATCAGAGGCTGCCAGAGACTTTGGGAAGATCTGGGCGGTAAGGTTTATAGACTTAGTGAAAGTGATGGTCTCCTTCGAGTGGCTTTCAGGTGACTCCCCTGAACCTAGCGACCAAACTTGTAATATTTCCGTAGTCAAGACGGGAAAATATTTATATCTTTAGTTAATGTGTGATATTTTTAATCGACCTCGAATGGGGTGAAATATTTGCAAGGAAGCAATATGTTCATCACTGGCTATTCATTGCCCATTTATCTCGAATGGGGCAAAACTGGAGGAAGGTTGATGAAACATCATTTTCATCACTCCAATATTGTTTATTTGTATCGAATATAGTAACATTGAAAGAAGCAGAGGCAACAACAAATTAATCCCGATGAAGTAGCGTATTAATCTCATTAACAGTATTGTGGGAGGAAGGCTGAGGTAGCAACATTTTTAATACCGGACAATTCTGCCTTTATCCCGAATATGGTGAAGTTGGAGGAGGCTGAGGTAATATCATTTCAATCACTGGTATGGATTGCTTATTTATTTGGAATGTGTTACAGTTGAAAGAAGGCGGGGGAAACAGCATTTTCAGCGCTGTATGAGGCTAGCTTACTTATCTCGAATGCAACAGAGTTGGTGGAAGGCTGAAGGTTGGAGGGAGGCCGAGGCTATAGTAAATTCATCACTATAGAATTATGCATAATGATCAATGCATTTATATTCATGTTTTAAATAAAATAAATCGCAAGCACATATAATAGAGCATTTAAAACATACAGCAACTTTCCTGGAGTGCTTCAGTGTTTTTTGTTTGAGTATGATATGTTTGTTCAAAGTGAAAGGTCATCTGCGTATATTTGGGTCTTTACAATGTTCCGTTTCTAATTAGGTCCCACCAGCAAGGAGCGTAAAGTCATTTACTATCTCTTTCGCTAGCGTTACACAATTCAGTAACTCAGCCCTCCCTCATGTCGCGAGTATCTCAGGCAGCCTAGCCTCGTGTCTTTTGCAGCTGTTCGTTCATCATCGTTGCAGTTTTAAATGAAGCAATGAAGCTGTCGGGACTTCAAAGGCAAATTTATCGGCGAGCTCTCGTTTGAAAAGTCGATACTGTACCCCCTGCCGTGTCAGAAGGAAGTTAAGAAAGATAACTTTGCTTGATTGAAAATATTGTTGGAGCATCTTACCCACATGCAAACAGGATCACCTCTGTAGTTTATATTATTGGAGCATCTTACCCACATGCAAACAGGATCACCTCTGTAGTTTATATTATTGGTTTCTGCTTTGTAGTTGTTATTAATAGGCGAGCTCATGACGAAAGTCTCCGTAAGCTAAAATTCCCTCGATATGTACCTCACGAAATTTATCTCAAACGATTTAACATTATCAATCCCAGTGAGCGCAAGCAATCATGCCAGAATATATATATTAGGCCAATATATTAGGTTTGATTGAAATTTCGATAGGATAAAGTCCAATGATCAGAAATTTCCGCAAATCTATTCCTCGTAATTCATTTTTTGATCACCAAATAATGACAATGGTCTTTGATGCAGTGACCTTCCCAGTATCGATACTTTAGGCGAGCCTATGTCGTTTCAATCAGAAAAAAAAGTCCAGGCACAAAGTTTTCAAAGTTCTGTGTACCCACTTCTTCTACCGCTCACTGCATGTAGCCCCGAGCCTATTTGGACTCACGTATTATGACGATGAAATTGTGGAAGAAGAAAAACAATCGTTCAAATAATTACCCTAACCTTTTACCTATCGCTATTCACGGGCATTTCTTTCGGTCGAATACAAAGTGACAGCGTCATATTTTTAATGGTTTGTGAAATTTTATGTAGCCCTAATCTGCGGAAGTGATTTTATTGAAATGTTAAACAATTATAAGCCATTTCTGCAATTGTGTTGCTCATTGGTGCACTTTCTGTAAGCACAGTTTACACATTTCCTGTTCGGGTCGTGCGGGAGAGGAATTACCAATCTTGCAATGCTCTGATAATTTACTTTCTGGCATTGTAGTGAATGGATGTTAGTCCCTGCTCCGGCAAACTCTCGCCGGAAGTGATGAACCTATGTTTGACTTTCGACTTAACCTAATTAAAGAAAATCACAGTTGGCAAAACAAAAAATGATATCTATTACTTTCTGCTTATGATTTATATCCTAAAGTGCTGTATAATATGAAAAAAAATGTCAGATGAAATTGTGTGTTAACGTAAAATTGTGGTATGTGTGGGATACGCGTACCCGTGAAGTGCATGAGGGATAGCGTTGATCCAAATGAATATTGTGTAAAGTTTCGATTTCTAAGCAAAAATATCTATATTTCTTCCGTATGTCATCATGTCATTCAACATTTGAAATATAAGTTAATACGTTACTTCTGTGATAAACGGCTCTAACAAAAAAAACATGAGTGCGCAATTTAATTTCGATTCCGGTTGCTCTTTCAACATTGTTCAAGTTTTACCCCAACGACAAAATCGCTGCTTAAAAATTGTTGACGAGAAACTCATATCTCCTTACCTGAAATTTGAACAGAAGTTATGTTTTCTGCCCCGACATTAAGATATTTCCCGACAGGAACCAAATCTGAAATTTCCTTATTCAATTGTACAAAAATAAATCCCTTTACTTTCCGGGGCCGTTTCGAACAGATTGATGAACCGCGACTTTTTTTTTTCATCATTGTTTAATGTGTACTCAATTTATTCTGCCTCCATCAGGAGGCTCATAATTTTTACCTCGGTCCCTCTCTTTTATTCTGAAACTTCACAGTTTTCTTCAGGCCTCGACGACTCAGGTAATTTATCGCGATACTGCGGCGTCGCCATTAGGCTGTCTATAGAGACAGGCTATTTGGGCCGCCGTTGTGTCGTTCACTTCGTTACTTGTTGTAGCTGTGCCGCCCTTGACTGTTTCATCGAATGCATATTTAGGCTGTTGTGAAGCCGTTATGTAGACCCTTTTGGAAAAAATGTCATGAAGCTGTTGTTAGAAGTACTGTTTTTCAACGGCTTTTTTTCTCCTGTCAGGCAACCATCGATGAAATGGAGATTGAATTAGTTCTTCAAGACAAGATCTCCACATCAGTGTATGCAGGCAAACAAAACAAAAGATAGCAATAATGCATAGCGTCGGAGAGATACAGACTCAATGCCGAAACATCCTGAAGGGCGATGACCGTCATGTTTACAATAATGCATGGTGTCGGAGAGATACAGACTCAAGGCCGAAAC
>SDVV010027889.1:0-12040 GCA_016164225.1 Gammarus roeselii | reverse complement strand
TTACATTCGTGGTTCAGACACGTCTAGAGCCTCCCACCACCCCATCACAGGAGAACACTGACGCTTGTAACGGGTAGGCAATAAAGTCCCTCTCTCCTCCAGTTGGCATCCTCCCTCAGCTGGCATGCCAGTGTCATCCCTTCCCTTCACCAGCTGCACTCCTTACGTATCCAGCAGGCTTAAGTACTAACTCTCTCAACCAAACGTAGCTCTCCTGCAGCTGGCCGGCGAGTGTCGTACCCCTTTCTACCAGGTGGAGACCTCCAGCAGCTGACAGACCAGAGTTGTAGCTTTCCACCAGATGTAGTCCTCTCGTAGCGGATGGCAGGTCTATTTCGTGCCCTCGCCACCAGCAGAAGTCCTTCTGCAGTAGGCAGGTCAGAGATATAGCTCTATTCGCCAGCTGTAGCTCTCCCGTAACTGGCAGGCTCTCTCCACCAGCTGTTATTCTCCGACAGCTTGCATGCAATTGTAATCTTTCTCTGCACCAGCTTTGAGGGCATTAGCCTTTTTACTCTCTATCAGCTGTATTCCTACCACAGCTGGCAGGCAAGAGCCCTTCCTCTCTCTACCAGCTGTAATCCTCCCGAAATTGGCAGCTCCGTCTGCCCTCTCTTCATCAGCTGTAGTCCTCCCGCAGAAAGAAGGCCAGAATGTGCTCTTTCTACATCTGCTGTAGTTCTCCTGCAGCTGACCGGCCAGATTCTCCCCTCTCTCCATCAGCTTGTAGTCTTCCCGTAGTTAGCAAGCCAGAGTCTCCCCTCTCCATCAGCTTGTAGACTTCCCGTAGTTAGCAAGCCAGAGTCCACCGTCTCTCTACCCCAGCTGGCAGCCGTATCCCGCTACTTCTTCCTTCTATGTATGCAAACACCACATAGAACGATCCTACATTACCATAACTGTCCCCCGCCAAGCCGAGATCTTTTCTATTCACACGTCAGTAAGAAGACGTGAAATATTTGTTCGGCCCGGCGGCCACGGCAGGACAATCTCACATTACGGACCTAAAACTCGGAATTTTGAACCCCAGAAACCTTCTGAATATGATGACTGGTGCCCTGTTATAGAACATTGATAGGGCCATGAGTGGGCTCTCTCTGTGCGTTCATTAATGATTAGTCAGTTGTGATTGTAAGGCGATGTTGTTCCTTAGAAGTTGTGAATTCCATTGAGCAACAGTCAACTGATAGAGTTGGTTTCATGTAATATTATTCATTTACAAAAAAACACCTGTCAGGGCTACGTTACAGTTGGCATGAATAAGTGTCAATTTTATTTTCGTAAGAACGACATAGCCTTTCAAATATACCATACAGCATTTTCATATAACCGTACGATATGTTAATAATAACATCTGTCATTGATTGTAGACAAAATGAGAGCTGATTCATGTCAGCTGACTAGTCCACGGCTTGCAACGCAATCCAGTCAATGCAAGATCTAAAATGAACGTAGAAAATTGTAATGAGTAAATAAAAAAAAAATTATTCACACACAGATGGTATGTTCTTTTTAACAATAAATTGATACATAGTAAATCTAAATTATGTAAAATAACGAGCTAAGAACTGTTGACTGAGTAATTGGAGCTTTGTGCTAGCGGTGGGGAGGCATCTTACTTTCCTAGCTGAACATACGAAGACGACTCTTACCGAATCATGTCCCGACGAGAAAGCTATCAGGGTAAGTTTTAATGAATACAACAAAGATGCACTGTATCCTGTTGACATAAGGTGTTGCGATCTGACGTTGGGATCATTTACATCACAATTAGTTTGAGTGAGAATTGCTAATTCCGCTTTATAGCCTAATTCATTGGGTAGTAGAGAGTGGGACGGTATGAGTGGGTCTATGAGAGACAGAGAGTCACTGACAAGACAAAAAAAGACAGATAACATCATTATTATTACATGAAATCAAATAACAAGAAGTTTCTTCGTGCATGAGTGGTGTGTTGTTCTCGTGGAACAATAGCTCGCTGTAACGTGTCACGACGAAAGAGCTATCAAGGTAGGTTTGAAGTACACAATAAGTATGCATTATATCCTGATGAGATAAGGTCTTGCTATTTGACATTGGAATCTTTTACATAGTAATTTTTATGATTTTTAATGGAGACCCACAGACGAATTAATTGAATGGCGAAGAATGCGACGGTATGGGTGGGTCTAAGTGAGTTAGAGAACCACTGCATAACAAACAAACAAGAAAATTACACACACATATACATACATATACATACATACATATATAAACATATACATATACATATACATATATATATATACATATACACATACATATACATATACATATACAAATACATATACAGACACATACCTACTATACATATACATACTTCCATACATACACACATACATACATATATACATGTACATTCATAACCAGGCCGGTGGGGTCCTTTTTGGTAAGGCGACGGAGTTCATACTTATGCACGAAGAAACAAATATATTTAGATTACGAATGAAACAATGCATGCGTGTGCACACTACGCATAACGCATAATACGCGTAATGGTGGGCTGAGGCCATCAGATCGGATTATGTGACAATACAGAGTCCATCACTGCGTGTAGGTAGTCTTAATTCATATTATCCTCCAAATACATGCATCAAAGGATGTTAGTGTGTGGATGGGCGTACGTAAGTTGGAGAGCTCATACATATATACAGACGGAATGGTATTATTGTACTGTCATAAGTCTATTCAGATAGATACACACACATTTATGATACGTATGAGTATGTATGATACGTATGAGTCCATTTGATGGTGGGTACACAAAATTTAGAATACATATGATGATGGGTCTGGACCTTATAGCGTTCATCACATCGTGTAACCGAGTAAATGAACCCGTGAGTTACCGGCAGCGAACATCTATTTTTTAGCTGAGCTTAACTACCAGCCCCTCCGAACCCTGACGAGAAACCGTAGGTGTAACCGAATATATTTAAGGTATATGATAAGCGTGCGCTTTGTCCTGATAACACATAGTACTGCGATCAGACAGTATGTTTTTATAACATAATTGGTTGGTTATCTGCTTGATACGTTGGGTAGCAAAGGTTGTCAGGTTGTGTGTGGGTGTCAAAGTCAAAGGGACAGAGCACGCTTAGGTTAAATAGAAGGATACGGCAATAGAGCAGCTTTGTTTGAATTAATAGTTACTATTTGTTCGAAGACAAATAAAAAGAGAAGTCAGAGGAACGGAGTGTGTGAGGTTATGTTTGTGTTTTGTAGGTAGGGTGATACTGTTGATGCTCTGTGCAAGCAAGAAAATAAAGTTTTGTGTTATCAGTTTCGTGTTAATCGTTCTCACATATTTCGCTCTGCTTGCCCCTGCCTACGTGCAAGCAGTAGAGTGGTACATTGCTGCTTGAAAGAGAAGACGGTTGCGCAATTCTGAATGTCAGCTGGTAGATTGCTGAAAGATTTTGGACCTGAAACATTGGAAGCTTTGACCCCAGTCTCTGTTCTTCTGAATTCGGTGTCAATATCATTTTCATTCCGTGTTGATCGTTGATGGGTCGCTTTTCGAGTTGACAGCTCAACACCGTTTGAACAGGAGAACTTTTTCTCACTTTTGAAGACTCGTATTGCTTCACTAAGCTCTAGTCGTTCTTGGATGTACAGCCACCCAAGTTTCTTCAGAGTTGGCGTCACGTGATCGCTCTTTCTGAAGTTCCCATCGTGGGCTACTTTTGCGGTGAAGTTTATGTTACGTTGAATGTCTGAGAGTAATGTTTTCGTGCACTTACCCAATATTGTAGGGCAGTAGTTTAAGTGTGAGAAAATCAGAGCATTGATTACAAGAAGTCTGGACTTGAAGTCGAGTTGTTTCTTCGTTCGACTGAGAAACATGAGTGTACCATTCAATTTGGAGTAGAGCTTATCAACATGATGTCCGAAGGTCATATAGGGATCAAGCCACCCTCCCAGACTTTTGACTCTTTTATCAAGAGGGATTTTTGCGTCCATACAATCAACGGCAAAATTTTCGGGAACTCTCCGTGTGTTCGCCTAGAATCCTAGGATAATGCACTGTGTTTCATTTGTATTGACTTTGAGCCCATTTGAGGAATACCAATCGTTGATGTGGGTCAACGCTGTTTCTGCATCTTCTTTCAGATATTCTAATTCGCTTTCCAGTCAAACGAACAGCAGTTGAACATTGTCTGTGTATAATGTTATTCTGGCGTTGTCGAGAGGGCTTCCACAGTTTATGTCATTGATAAACAGAAGGAAAAGAACTGGTCCGAGAATCAATCCATGTGGAACCCCGGAATTAACCGGTTTTGGAGAAGAGATAATTTTTCCATCTGACACGACAGACTGGGACAGACTGGGAGTTTTTGTAGCTAAATATCGTGGTTTACGCTGTCACATGCTCTAGAGAGGTCCAGAAGCACAAGTATTGATAGATTGTAATCGTCTATGGCTTTGTATACGAGTTCGGAGAGGTCTTTCGTCTGTATGCATACTGACAGTCATTGATTAGGTTTGCCTCTTCTAGGTAATCAAGGAGTTGACGAGTAATAATCTTTTCCAAAAATTTTGAAGTTACTGTAGGAGGCTTTTGGGTCTATGATATGAAGGGTTGTTTACCTCACCTTTTTTATGGATAGCTTTGATTAGCGAGTGTTCCTAATTTTGAGGAAAGGTATATGTTGCAATGGATGTGTTGATGAGCAGCTGGAGATATGGCAGAATGATTTCTAACCCGTCCTTGAGGTACTGTAATGCTAATCCATCGTTCCCACACGAATTGCTCGAACGGGCAGGAAAATATATAAATCTAAACGAGTGTTTAGATCAAATCGAATCAAACCTAGCCACAGATATTAACCTAAATATCTGTTTCAACTTCGAAAAATGACAGCACTGGGAAGTCTGCTTAAATTAAACTGAAATTACGTATTGCAAATAACGAACTATCGTATCGGTTTTCTAGTGACAGAATGCCTTTACCTCTACTGCGTTACTGTACTGTGTTTCTGTACTGCGTTACTGTTCTGCGTTACTGTACTGTTTTATTGTACTACTTACGGAAACTCGTGTTTGAAATTATTCCTCGATGATCTCATTCTTAGGTACAGTTGCATGCATAATTCGTTCGCCTTTGGAAAATGTCCCCATTAACGTATCTTCTGTTTATGAAATTTTTTCATATGGTGCGAGAAAACCTATGAACTTTCGGAAGCTCTCTAAACATGCTAGTTGCAGCAATTACAGCAGGATTAATAGTGCTTGAAGGTGCTCAGTTATTGCAAGTGATTGTACCGATGGTTTTAATATGATAATAATTGTGAGCCTTGTCATAAACATGTCCAATAACGTCACAGTGACAGGAAGGGATGTTGAGAGAGGGTAGGTGTACAGATGAGGCTGATGCTGGAATGAGGGTGGGGGTACAGATGAGTCTGCTGCTGGAAAAAGGGTAGGTGAACAGATGAGGCGGCTGCTGGATTGAGGGTAGGTGTACAGATGAGGCTGCCGCTTGAATGAAGGTAGGTGAACAGATGAGACTGCTGCTGGAATGAGGGTAGGTGTACTGATGAGGCTGCTGCTGGGATGAAGGTAGGTGTACAGATGAGGCTGCAGCGAGAATGAGGGTAGGTGTACAGAAGAGACTGCTAGAATGAGAGTAGGTGCACAGATGAGGCTGCTGCTGGAATGAGGGTAGATGTACAGATGAGGCTGCAGCTAGAATGAGGGTAGGCTTACAGAAGAGGCTGCTGGAATGAGGGTAGGTGTACAGATGAGGCTGCTGCTGGAATGAGGGTAGGTGTACAGTTGAGGCTGCTGCTAGATTGAGTCCAGGTGGGCAGATGAGGCTGCTGCTGGCGTGAGGGTAGGTGTACAGATGAGGCTGATGCTGGAATGAGGGTAGTTGTACAGATAAGACTGCTGGAATGAGGGTAGGTGTACAGATGTGGCTGCTTCTGGAATGAGGGTAGGTGTACAGATGAAGCGGCTGCTGGAATGAGGGTAGGTGTACAGATATGGCTGCTTCTGGAATGAGGGTAGGTGTGCAGATGAGGCTGCTGCTAGAATGAGGGTAGGTGTACAGATGATGCTGATGCTGGAATGAGGGTAGTTGTACAGATAAGACTGCTGGAATGAGGGTAGGTGTACAGATGAGGCTGCTTCTGGAATGAGGGTAGGTGTACAAATGAAGCGGCTGCTGGAATGAGGGTAGGCGTACAGAAGAGGCTGCTGGAATGAGGGTAGGTGGACAGATGAAGCTGCTGCTAGAATTAGTGTATGTGTTCACATGAGGCTGCTGCTGGAATGAGGGTAGGTGTACAGATGAGGCTGCTGCTAGATTGAGTGTAGGTGGGCAGTTGAGGCTGCTGCTGGCGTGAGGGTAGGTGAACAGATGAGACTGCTTCTGGAATGAGGGTAGGTGTACAGATGAGGCTGCTGCTGGAATGAGGGTAGGTGGACAGATGAGACTGCTTCTGGAATGAGGGTAGGTGTACAGATGAGGCTGCTGCTGGAAGGAGGTAGGTGGACAGATGAGGCTGCTGCTGAAAGGATTTCCTAAGCCGAGGTATCTTAGTCTGCATTTTGGATAAATTATTTTCTTAAAAATTACAGTTACATCATTGAAATTTCAAAACGGTATGATAGCTCAACAGTTGTACTTCTAACACTTTTTGGTGCAATGATAGCCAATTTATTTTGATTATTAGTGGTCATTGGAGACCATTTTTTTCTACATTATTACCGTAAGTAAAGGATTTGCCATACATTGGTATCCTTGTGTCAATGTCCACATTGCGAGACGATAATAATCGCTAATACAGTAAGTCAAAAAATGCTCACAACCTGCTGTTCCGAGTCCTTGTGAGCTATAACATTTTTCTTATGGCTTGATATTGTAAGGTTAATAATAATAGTTAATAATGATAATAATAACAATAATATTATTATTATTATTACTATAATCCCAATCATATGCTGCAAATACAAAGCTAGCATTCGTTCTTCTAGGGACACCAATCAACCTAGTGAAAATATAATTGTATGCTTCTCCCAGTGAACTGATAGTGAGTCTCGTGAGTTTTCACCACAATGAGAGACAGTTGATAGGGTAGCAGTAGGGTTTAAAGAACTGCATTTTAACATCTCCTGTTAAGAAGTCAAATATCCTTATAAGCTGATTGCCAACCGCGTTTATCTTCCGAATTAGCTTGGGGTTATTAGCATTTCCCCACCGGTTATTTGTTTTAAAGGACCTCAGTAGGGAAAGTTGTCCACAATAATCCAATTGAGTACCATATAAAACATCATTCATTCGGAACTGGAGAGCTGCATGGTGCTCGGTTGTACAAGCATACAAGCAGATTTACTAGTATTGTACAAAATATTTAGTGATGCGGCCTCGGCCTTGCATATATTTACTATAATTTGAAGTGCCTCCACATGAGGGGCCAATAGGACCATAACATCGGCATAGCTGATTTGCGTTAATACAGCAGTCGCCAATATGACACCCAACTCGGCTGAGGCAGACGCTAGCGTCTGAGGCATACACATTGGGTTCAGAAATCCTCCCTGCATTATCCCGTTGCTTGTCCGGAGCGGGTTTGATGTTGAGCTTCACCATCCTATTGCACATTGTTGCTCTTGGTACCACAATTTACGTAGCTTCATGAGATACACAGGCGCCCCCCCTCCTCCCCTTAAATTACATTTGTGATCAGTGTCTTTTTAATAAAGCGGCCAAATTCTTTTTTGACATCAAGAAAACAAAGGGACAATGCCGTGCCTCTGCTGACAAGGAAATGTACAACTTGTTTTAAGGTGAAGCTAGCCATTCCATTGCTGTGTTGAGGATTAAGGTCAAATTGGTTTGATGTTCTTTAAAGATATTCGCTAAGTCTGTTCTGAATTACACTTTCTCAGTAGCAATTGTTCTTGGTCTAGAATGGCCTACATCTGTCGCCCATTTTGTTTCTGTTTCTATAATAGCAACTACATCCACAAAGTAGCTCTGGCTTTTAGTTGGACTTAAGACCGACAGTGAAGGAAATAGACATGACATGGAGGAATTGAACAGGACCAAACTTAAAGACTTCCCTATCATCCTTCCCTACAGCTTCTCCATTGTTAATCTCTTAACCGCTGATCTAAGTTCCCACTCATCTACTGCATCGTCAATTTTTTTTCTGGGTAAGTGGCTCATAAGCACTATTTGAGTCATCATCGTTGTTGACACTGTTCATTATACTCCTAAAGTGATCGCGCCGCATCTCAGCAGTTTTTCCTTCCCATTATTTACCATTGACACATTGAGAAACAAAACTGTGTTTTGGTTTCAGATTTCTAATATTTTTCCAAAAATCAATATTGCGTCTATTAACATTTCTTTCACTCAGACTAGTTGCATGCAGTTTGTCTTCATATTTCTTACAGAAACGAAGTGCGTATTTTCAGGCGTTATTTGTTAGTTTTGTCCCTTTGAAGTGGGCCATTCCGCGGTTCCCTGCATTTCTCCACAGCACATGGGTCGATACACTTGCATCATGTAGGACAGCCACATGCCTGGTCCAGCCCTGGACCCGGTGCATTCCCCGCGGAGTTTTTTATCCCTAACGCTTCTCTCAGAGGCATCACAACTACATTGCATATACACCCATAGAGTTCATCTAACTTATCCATGTCAGCATTTGCGTGGAATTTTAAACAACTCTAGTGACAGAATAATTAGCTTATTGTTAGAAATTTGACAGAACATTTCTGTTTTAGAAGAGTCATTGAACTGCCAGTTTACGGGTAGTGGCTGCATCCCCTCCTGCCATTACAGTGGGCCCGCCTGATGGGAGCTCAGCGCGTAGCGGCAAGGGATCTGACCAAGGCGTGTATGCCCCCACATAAGCCCGCGTGACATTGCTGCCAATTGCTGGGGTGAGAGCAAAGTGATCGAGCCCTTTGACTGACCTTCTGTTGTTATTAACATGAATGTGTGTGTCCTGTGGAAGGAGCGCAACAGCTGCAAAGCCTAGTTCATAATCAGCTAGAATTACCTGTCATTCACTACATGTTCTGCTGCCTAGGTGGCAGTCAAAGTCCCCCACAACACAAACATGGTCGTGATTTGATTCCTTTAATACAGCCTCCAGTTTTCCATTATACGCTATGACCAACACTCCGTTATGATGAGCTGCAGAAAGCAAATACACGCTTAGCGTTTTTTAAGAAAACACTATAGCGTTCATAATATTCGTTGTGTTTCAAGGTCCTCAAAGAATGTAGAAGAACGTGATTTTATCCAGTTTATCATGTTGCAGTACTGATGATATCAAGTGCAGTTATCCTAAAGGTTGTGTGACCTGACAGTCGAAAGCGTCGTGCGTTCAACATAAATTCGATTATGTGGCTCATCATCTCCACCGGAGCTTTGATGGAAGCCTTTGAGAGCTCCACCTGTATGGCACAACTCTGGGCTTGAGCCTGGATGTTTGTTTCTTCAACAACTCACATTCTCTATTCATAGCTCAGACAAGAACTCACAAGTCTTAAAGGTGAACAATCTCATATTTCTCAACACAGCTGCCTAAAATAATGGAGTGTTTTTGAGAAATCCAAACAAGATCTCCGATGCTATTTAAATTATTATCAAGTTCTCATTTTGTACTTGTCATCTGAACTTGTCATCTGAACTGAAACACAGGAACAGAAACGGTTGGACTTATCAACAAGTAAATGGATGGAGATTTATTGCCCCACACCAAATGGAGACATGATCTCACCAGCATGATGAATAATACATGGATTACCACAGTGCAGGTTTTGGAGGGATGTATTGTAACGAAATAACTCCGCTAGATTTTAGTGTTAGAGACATTTTAAATAAAAAAATATCAGTTTGGATTCGAATAAATAGGAAAAAATGGCCCGGTTACATCACGTGCGATGTTGTGGCGCAAATGCAACAGGGAAAATTCCTACCGAATTAAAAGGCAGTTGAACCTGCGCAGTTTCTTTCTTCGTTGTTGATTGACCCTAGCTGAGTTTTCGTTCGTCCGATTGGACTTGGCAGGAATGTATAGTATTTTTATTTCATGTTAAAAGCAGCAATTTCACTAACTGTACTAGAACACAGCCATTGTTGGAAGCCTTCAACCTTAACCGCTGTTCGATATCGAGGTCAGTTTTCGATTGAGGCACAGAGAATAATTTAATTATTGCTCTGAGTTTACTCAGATTTCATGAAGGAATTATAGAAGGGACCAACAAACTTCGTAAAAAATACAATAGACCACCAGGTCAAAATGAGTAGCTGAACAGTTCAATGAACCCTGTTTAGATGTGCCCTGTTTAGATGCACCAAGTTCAGATGCACCCTGATTTTATGCACCGTCTTTAGATGCGCCCTGTTTCAATGCACCCTGTTTATATGCACCCTGTTTATATGCAACCTGTTTATATGCACCCTGTTTATATGCACCCTGTTCCAATGCACCCTATTTATATGCACCCTGTTTATATGCACCCTGTTTATATGCACCCTGCTTATATGCACCCTGTTCATATGCACCTTGTTTATATGCCCACTGTTTCAATGCACCAAGTTCAGATGTACCCTGTTTATATTCAACCCGTTTAGATGCACCCTGGTTAGATGCACCATGTTTAGACGCACCCTGTTTAGATGCATCTTATTTAGATGCACCCTGTTTAGATGCGCCCTGTTCAGATGCGCCCTGTTCAGATGCGTCCTGTTCAGATGCACCTTGTTCAGATGCGCCCTGTTTAGATGCGCTTTGTTCAGATGAGCCTTGTTCAGATACCCCTGTTTAGATAGCGTTCAAGTATTGTATGAGAATATTTGTACTTCGTAAACGAGAATTGAAACCAGGCCTTGTGTCACAAAGTACTCCGGATGACCGCATCATATTGGTTCGATCATGCACCAAATATGTTAGTTATTAACTTAGTTAATCTGGCCTAATTGTGGTCACGGCTACAGCATTAAATCTTCGGACTCTAGTGACCAGTTTAGAATAGTAGCGCTCACGGCCTAATAGTTCTCTTCGAACAGTCATAATGCATATAATGATCGGTATTCCGGCATTCCAACACACTCATATCCATATTGTTTGAACTTTTCGTGCGGTTCAGGAAAAATGTTTGCGATAGGAAGTTTGATCCTTGAATGGGTTCTGAACTGGATTTCCTCCTCCTTTTAGGTTTGAATGCCAAAGTACTGCATGGAGCAGGCATTAACTGCCCACCCAGACAACAAATGCACCTTTATTCTTCTAGCTCGGAATCACCACATCCTGTCCGATACCGATTACACTCTGTAGAAACATATAGCACGAAAACAATGTATGCTTTACCATACACAATAACAAAGTTCAACTCTCCTCTGTATACTCCCAGCCAGCCCACTCTTCTCAAGCCACACAACCCCAGTCTCCTCTACTTTTAGCAAGTCCACTCTTCTCACGCCACACAGCCCCAGTCTCCCCTACTTTCAGCAAGTCCACTCTTCTCAAGCCACTTAGCCCAGTCTCTCCTACTTTTAGCAAGTCCACTCTTTTCACGCCACACAGCCCCAGTCTCCTCTACTTTTAGCAAGTCCACTCTTTTCACGCCACACAGCCCCAGTCTCCCCTACTTTCAGCAAGTCCACTCTTCTCAAGCCACACAGCCCAGTCTCTCCTACTTTTAGCAAGTCCACTCTTTTCACGCCACACAGCCCCAGTCTCCTCTACTTTTAGCAAGTCCACTCTTCTCACGCCACACAGCCCCAGTCTCCCCTACTTTCAGCAAGTCCACTCTTCTCAAGCCACACAGCCCAGTCTCTCCTACTTTTAGCAAGTCCACTCTTTTCACGCCACACAGCCCCAGTCTCCTCTACTTTTAGCAAGTCCACTCTTCTCACGCCACACAGCCCCAGTCTCCCCTACTTTCAGCAAGTCCACTCTTCTCAAGCCACACAGCCCAGTCTCTCCTACTTTTAGCAAGTCCACTCTTTTCACGCCACACAGCCCCAGTCTCC